>PVIR01033977.1:0-17501 GCA_004026965.1 Petromus typicus
GGCCCTGAGCTCAGCCTCAAACTCACATCACAATCCTCCTGCCTCTGCCTCCCGAGTGCTGGGATTACAGGCGTGAGCCACCACGCCCGGCACTGTGGTATGTGGTACTGGTTGCTGCTGGGTGTGGGTCTCCACACCCAGTATTGTTATGTGGTTACCGGGGAATCGAACCCGGTCCTTGCGCTTGCGAGACAGGCGCTGGAACCACTGAGCTAACTCCCCGGCCCCAAGGGAAAGTAATTTGCTGTGGATGTTTCTCAGTGCAAAGACTGAGATTCAATCCCCAATGTCAAAAAAAAAAAAAAAAAAGAAAATGTCACAGATCTGGACAACTATATAAATATCCAGTTACAACAAAGTTAAAAGCCTGCAATTATCAGTCTCAGTAATGAAATGAAAATGGAAACGCAACATACCAAAACTTAAGAGATAGAGCAAAAGCAGTTCTAAGAAGGAATTTTATGATAAATACCTACATCAAAAAAGAGATCTCAAAATATGAGGCCAAGGCAAATATATGCAAAATAAATACTGTATTTTCAGTAATCATAGTAGAGACAACTGTATTGGTGAGATTCTGGGGTGGTTGTGTGTAATATGGGATTAAACATAGGAGTAATAAGAGGAAATTCTAATTTTATAATCCCCTTGACTATCCACAATTCTATAACCCACAGTGACAAGGACTATCACTGTGAAAGAGACAATAACCCAAATAAGCCTTTTGCCTTAACTTAATTCCAAACCAGATAAAGAGTATGAGAAATAAGCTTTTAGGCCCTACTTACAAACACACATACCTTACCAAATATGTGATACTGGCACATATAAAGTTAACAGAAATAAAATATGGACCTAAAAATAGCTAAGTATAGAGTAGCAGTGATCAAGTTTGTGGAAAAAGAGACTGAGCAGGTCCACCATCAGGACTGGGGTGACCTGCCACTTGCCCACACAGAACTCATGTACTGATTTCCACTTTGGGTAAAGTTTTTCGTTGGTGTTGAATACAGTCTGCTCTCCTGCTCCCAGCCTGACTGGTCACTCCAGTTTGTCCAGCAAGGACCTAGTCCACCACAAGCAAAGAGGTAGAGACCAGCAGCTCCTCGCTACTCATTCCCTCTGGTAACCAGGCCCAGCCTCCCAGGCTCTGAGCCCCAGGGGGAAGCCCTGCGGGGATGAGGCACACAGCAGGGACTGGACCAGTGTGAACCTGGCTACCGGCCCCCAGCGGCTCCTCTGCTCCAACTCCTGCAGCTTCTAGTCCAAGTTCACATGAGCCTTAACATTCTCCATTCCTCCCCCCTCCATGCCCACACCCCTGCCTGAACTCACCAGACAGGGAAAGGGCCACAGAAAGCAGCACTGCCACCCACTGTGACCAAGCCCAGGCTCACGGAACAGGGCCAGCTGTCAGGACTGGGGAGCCAAGACCTACACTTCTTTTTTTTTTTTTTTTTTTTTTTGAGACAGAGTCTCGCTTTGTAGTTCAGGCTGGCCCTCAGCTCAGCCTCAAACTCACATCATAGCAATCCTCCTGCCTCTGCCTCCCGAGTGCTGGGATTACAGGCGTGAGCCACCATGTCCGGCACTGTGGTATGTGGTACTGATTGCTGCTGGGCGTGACTCTCCACGCCCAGTATAGGTACGTGGTTACCAGGGAATCGAACCCGTGTCCTTGCACTTGCAAGACAAGCGCCGGAACCACTGAGCTAACTCCCCGGCCCAAGACCTACACTTCTAATGAAGTTAACAAGCCTAACTATATTTTTAGTCAATATATTCAACATAACTTTCTATAACCTGTATTACAGTAATAAAATGGGGAGAAATCCAATTCTGAGAAAAGTTAAATTTAAAAAGCTGTAATAATCTTCCTTGTATATCTGTGTGCTTTAGTAAACTTAGAGAAATTAAATTTGTAGCATGCACATTTAGCATTTTGAAAAAAAAATTCCTTACTATCTGCACAGAATGGCTGTAAAACTTTGTCTTACCACCAAAAACAACTCCTATCTCCTTAACTGAGCTTTTGGTTTTCATCAATATAATAAGTAATATATCATTATTTGAATTTATACTTAAATATAGGCCTGGTGAAGTATCTGCATATATCTACTGGTCATTTTTTCATTTATTCACAGCCTTCTTTTAAAAGAATTCACCCATCTTAATTTTGATTCATTTTGCTTTTTTGAGTCAGTCTCCCTACACAGTTCAGGCTGGCCCTGAACTCACTATGTAGCCCAGGCTGGCCTCAAACTCACAGAAATCCTCCTGTCTCAGCCTCCTTAGGGCTTGGATCACAGGTATGGACTACCAAACCTGGCAATTTTTTTGATAGTTTCAAAGCATTGTTTTCTTTGTACACTGAAGAATACAACATTAGCTTGTAACATATATCTAGTTATTTCACCCATTTCTGTTCTACTTATCTCTGGGGTGGTATATGTTGCCACTTTTACTATTCACAAAGTCAAATTTACTCTTTCATAACTACTAAATTCAGTTTGCTTGTTTGCTTATTTATTCATTTTTGGTACCAGGACTCAAACTCAGGCCTTACACTTGCCAGGCAGGCACTGCACCACTGAGCTACATCCTTGGCCTTCAGTTTTAAACTTAAATTAGCACATTTCTGACATAACAGTCTAGAGATAAATTCTTTGGGAGAATGTATCTACTTCCCTATGCATAGATTTTTATTAATATTACATGCCACCTAAGTAAAGATTAAAAATCCAAAGCTATCATTCCAGTTTTAATGTACCACAAGTATACCAATTTAGACTAAGGAAAATTTGCCTCTGCCACAATATGGACTTAGTTGCTAACCCTAAAACAGCACATAAAAGCCTACAGAATAATGAAGAGGAAGAGCTTCTGCATCTGATTTTAACACACATTTATTCGCTTCTATGTTCTTTCATGCAAAGTAAAAAACAAGAGTAAGAGGAACAAACCAAAAACTCAACAAAAAGGAAAAACTGCATAGATGCTGAAACTTGAAACTGTAGTATGTACCCCAAAAGAGCATCTTTACCAGTTAAGCGCCCCTGGAACACAGAAAGCCAGCGGGTCTCACAGAAGCAGAGGCATCAATCCTTGAACAAGTCCATGGAGCGCAGAAACCAACACCAGGCAAGAATACCCAAAGACACCCCAGGAGGGCACCTTCCCTGCCCCACTCAGAGGGTCCCAGGACTGCACCTCACACATCCCGCAGAAACCACAATTCTTTCACTCATGGGCTTGGCTTACAAATTTCAGAGAAGAAAATTTTGAAATGGTATATACTACTGATTTGTTTAATGGCCGTGGCAAAGTTAAAACTGTCAGACTGGACGGGATTGGTACTGTGCTGATCACACATCACACAGAGTTACGGGGCTCAGCTCTCTCACTTGGGCAATTAATCTTCCTCCATCAGTCCAACAAACATTGTATTTAATTTTGTCATGTATCCACGTAAGTTTAAAAGGAAAGAAAATTATATAAATGATGGTGGCTGAATTTTTGTGGAATATGTCTAATTAAATGTGTCTTATTTCCTACAACTAACAACTGTTGTACATTCAGAATGTTTTAAACTGTTTACCACAGGAATCACTCAGCATGTCCTAAGACAGTGATGGTGAGGGCCAGGGAGTTAGCTCAGTAGTTCCGGCGCCTGTCTTGCAAGCGCAAGGACCCAGGTTCGATCCCCAGTAACCACATAACAATACTGGGCATGGAACCTCACCCCAGCAGCAACCAGTACCACACACCACAGTGCTGGGCGTGGTGGCTCACGCCTGTAATCCCAGCACTCGGGAGGCAGAGGCAGGAGGATTGCTGTGAGGTGAGTTTGAGGCTGAGCTCATGGCCAGCCTGAACCACAAAGCGAGACCCTGTCTCAAAAAAAAAAAAAAAAAAAAGACAGTGATGGCGAACCTTTTACAGCTTTCGATGAGAACAACACACCTGTGGCATGGGTAGCACAGGTTCACCACCACTGTCCTAGGAGGTAGTTTGTGTGTTTTCACCTCAGTCAACATTAGTACAGCATCTGAAAGCAACTATAATAGAAATATATATTAAAAACCCAACAAATTGCTATTAAAATTTATAACCTGAGTTTTAGGCCAACGTTCAACTCACACAAAACATCTTTACTCAAAAGCAGAATGATTCCTTCTAACAATCTTTTTTACAATACAGAATAATTACTGTATTACTTGTTATACTACCACCATCAATCTACATAAGCCTAGTAGTTATTAGTTTAAGACGGTAGTGTGCACTTTTCATTGAGATTGAATTAGTCCAGCTTGATGACACCCTGGGCTACATAAACTTAATAATTAGCTACTGTACTGGAATGGATTTGCCAACAGCACACAAAGATCCAATGAGGACAGCTTGATTTATGAGTTATTTGCAATAAAACTGTAGTCACTAAGTAGTATTTATTAAGTATCTAGGTGTCTAAACTTGATATTAACAACAGTAAGAACAAACATTTATTATATATGTTATTCTAAGAACTGGCAACAATCCCATAAGAACTATGACTATTCCAATTTTACAGACGAAAAAATTAAGGTCAAGAAAATTAAGTAATTTAACTAAGGCCACAAACTAATAAATGAGAAAGGCTGAAATCTTAACCTAGAAAGTCTGGCTCCAAAAAATAGTGTATAGACAACCATGATGTAGAGAATGTACATAAGGACAATCAACTCACTGATAAATACAGATTGTAACAATCAAACATTTCTAAAGAAATAAGCATTTTATCACTGAATTCCCCAGAGAACAAAATTATAAGCTGTGTGAGAATAAAGAGAGAATGTATCTTTGAGTGGAAGCTATGAAGAAAAAACAAAATTATAAAAACTTATTCTAGTAGCACACTAAAATGGATAGAAGGAAATGTGAATTAATGATACTAAGTATTCTTAAAATTAGCAATAAAATGAGCAGATGAAAATAAGTTTTTCTAGTAGAGTTAAGGTGATATTAAGAGCTGAGAAGCAATAGGTTATGATTATTGACAGTTCTGAAAGGGAAGCTGAGGCTTCACTAGATATCAGAAGCTACTTACAAACAAAAGTATGCAGCAAAAAATGGCAAAAGAGAAAATGACCTACACTGTAAGAAAATAAGAATATCAGAGTCAAGGAAGATGGAAGAAATCCAACAAGACTCACTGATTTACTGTCACAAAGAAGCTTATAATATGAAGTTAAAAAAAAAAAAAAGTAAAGGACCAGGGATTTAGCTCAGTGATTCCAGCGCCTGTCTTGCAAGCACAAGGGCCCAGGTTCAACTCCCGGTAACCACATACCATACTGGGCGTGGAGACTCATACCCATGAGCAATCAGTACCACATAGCACAGTGCGGGGCGTGGTGGCTCACGCCTGTAATCCCAGCACTCGGGAGGCAGAGGCAGGAGGATTGCTGTGATGTGAGCTGGAGGCTGAGCTCACGGCCAGCCTGAACTACAAAGCGAGACCCTGTTTTTTTAAAAAAAAGTAAGCCACAAAGCAAAATATAAAAGGCATTGTTTAACTGAGCAGAAAATAATCAAGATTTAAGGTCTACAGCAAGGGGACTTGGTTGAATTCACATTTGTGGAATCAACATAAGATCAAAATGGCTGTTTCAGTAGCCTAGTTCAAACTTTTCTTTGAAGTTTTGCTGAACAGCAAAGAAAGGAGAGAGCTTCGTAGACTAGAATGTCTGTGATTTCAGGCAGAAGGATTTTTCCAGAAGTGATTTCAGAGCCAACAAAAAATAAAAATTTAAAATATCTTGGTTGACTAAAATCAATCTTGAGACTCAAGACTCAGAAAAGCTCTTAGGAGCAGTGCTTCAAAATTTAAATTGTCCTTACAGACTCCAAAATCAGAACCAAAGTATGAAAAAACAGGTCAGAAACAGTTGCTGCCCAATGGCAATTCCCTCTGAAAAATAATCTATACATGAGCTGTGTGCATGACTCAAAAGCGGAAAAGCGGACACTGGCAATGACAACCTCCAGGATGCTCCATAGTTAGGTCCAGCATGGATCTTTAAAGGAAATAAAAAACTAAGACTGAACAGCAGATCACACTACCACAGAAAGTGCGAATTTCTTCTATTTAATCTTTATTCTTGTATCAACAGATGGAAACTGTCCTATGGACAGGTAATGAAAGCCAACCCTACCAGACGGAAAAAAATATATAGTAGCCTTGAGTCACAGACAGCAGTATTCATGAGAAGGGTGGAGTTTAAGAGAAAGCTGTGGTGAGCGACTAACCTGCTGTGTGCCTGAGGGTGGTAATGAGTCTCAGATGCAGGGTGCCTCCTTCATACTGCTTTCTGATGCTGGTGCTAGAAAACATAATTCCAGGAGACACCATCCACTGTCAGCGTGGATGGCTTTCCCTGACAGAGTATGATAACAATTTGTTGACCCAGACTCAGGCAGACTGGATCATTCCAACAAATGTAACAGAGGTTATACGTTAGGACAAGGCTTTGTGGGATCTGAGAAACATATGCTTCTTTTTTGTCACCCCCCAGTGTCTTTTATATAATTCAGGCTCCCCTCAAACTCAGTGTGATATTAGCACACCAACTATCCATTCCCATATCCATCGCACTGCGTAGCTCACACTGGCCTTGAACTCACAGTCCCAACCGCTGGGACTACAGGTATGTGCTACCCTGTCCATCTGTCTCCACTTTCTTAGTTCACAATGGTCTAAGATGCTAAGGAATATTATCATTCAAATTTTGTTTTATTAGAATAAAATGTGACCTAGTTTTTCATACAGTCCTGTCTCCATTAATTTTCCTTTTTATTAACTGAGAACAAATTCCTGAAAATGATGCCAAAAATCACCTGATGACTCATGAAACACTCTAATGCCACTAAAATGTGACGACCACAGAAAAGCTAAATCCTAATGTTGTTTCTGACTCAAAAAAAAAAAGTCTAACATACTGATGACAACAAAGATGAGTAATCTGTGTCATTCACAGAGTGATTCTGTGGTAATTTTAGAAGAGATGGGAAAAAAAAAAAAAAAAGAAAAAACCAATTACTTTCACTTATTAAACCAAACACACATTCATTCCCAAAATGTTAAAGTGAGATTTAGGACAGCCGGAGAGTGGAGTCATCTGGCCCATTTCTTATTGTTTTTCAGTACTGTATTTCCTAAAACTTTCCAATGAAATACTGAAAAGGTGTCATTGGGAAGTCTCACCATGCACATTAACTAATTTAAAGCTTAAAGTGGTTCTGTAATAAAGAAATTAGTTTTCTGGTTCTGCAGTTTTCCAATTAGTTTCCTATACTTACTGGATCAGAGAACCTGTTTGTATTTGTTTGTGGAATAATAATGATAGGAGAAACATTTTGGGAAATGCCACTGAAAGATTACAAATAATTTATGTATACATGGTAAAGAATTAAAATTCAATAGCATCCCAACATAATCTCTGATCACTGCAGAATACCGAAGAAAGCTGCAGTGACTCAGGGTTAGCAAATGCTCGCTGACAGTTTTACCTGGTGAAACCTAAACATTCAGTAACATGGGGAGGGCAGGGACAAAAAGCCTGTTTTAAAGCACTTGCTGTCATTTACCACATAATACCAATGGATTTTTATAAACAGACCAATGTCAATATTTGAGCCTAAAGCATGTTTACGTGCCCAATGAGAACACATCATTACAGTATTTTTCTTGTACTTTTTTTTTTTTAAGGTTTTTTGAGACAGGGTCTCGCTTTGTGGTTCAGGCTGGCCCTGAACTCAGCCTCCAATTCACTTCACAGCAATCCTCCTGCCTCTGCCTCCCGAGTGCTGGGATTACAGGCGTGAGCCACCACGCCCGGCACTGTGCTATGTGGTACTGACTGCTGCTAGGGTGAGTCTTCACGCCCAGTATTGTTACGTGGTTACCGGGGAACGAACCCGGGTCCTTGCACTTGCAAGATAGGCACCGGAACCACTGAGCTATATCCCCGGCCCCTCTTGTACTTATTTTTAAGCCCCTTTATCAGAAAACAGCGAAAACTGACTTTAGAAACTTTTAAATTTAGCAATAATCTTTTCCTCGTTATTTACAATCTGATTATCTATTCATACTCAAACAGTGGCACCTACTAAAGATTATTACAATACTTACCACATTACAAAAAGAATCCAGACCAATGCTATGTACATATTTAGTATACTCTGGATTAGACCAACTAAAATTTAACAACAAGCTGAACAGCATTCTATAAAACAAAAACAAAAAGTCAGTTAGGCTAATTCTGTCTTTTTTTCTATGCTGTGGACTCACTGTGAGAAAGAAGAGAATCTTGGAACTTGACTGATCAAACCTGAGCTCTCTGTCTAAAACTTATTTACACTTACCTTAATAAAAGTTCTTTGGGCAACTTTTTGTTAATTAGGCCTTCATCATTGTTTGAGAAAACCTGAAAAAAAAAAAAAAAGAAATTTTGTAACTGTTCTTTAATCAATAAAAAAAAGTTACATGTTTTTCATACTAGATTAGAACAGCCTCAATCACTGTCCCACAGATAGAATACTAATCTCATGAAGCTAGCACACTCTAACAGAGGGACAGAAAATATTTTATACCATATCATCTTTGCATAAAAAAGGCAACACAGCTTTATGTTTATTACACTGAATTGTAGGTTCCAGCCAAGGCAATTAGACAAGAAAAAGAAACGAAAGATATCCAGGTTAGAAAGGAATGAAACCACCTTTATTCAAAAATGACAGATATGGTCTTTTACTGCACAGAGTATAGGCAATTCTTTTTTTTTTAGGTTTTTTTTGAGACAGGGTCTCACTTTTGTAGTCCAGGCTGGCTGAGCTCAGCCTCAAACTCACATCACAGCAATCCTCCTGCCTCTGCCTCCCAAGTGCTGGGATTACAAGCGTGAGCCACCATGCCTGGCACTGTCATATGTGGTACTGGTTGCTGCTGGGTGTGAGTCTCCACTCCCAGTATTGTATGTGGTTATCGAGGATTGAACCCGGGTCTTTGTGCTTGCAAGCCAGGCGATGGAACCACTGAGCTACATCCCTGGCCCAAGTATTCTAAATACTAATTCTAAATTCTAAAACTACACAAGAAATCAATTAGAACTAATCAAGTTCAGCAATATTTCAAAATACATGACTATATAATAACACACATACAAAAAATACTTCCATGCAATAATAATGAACAACTTAAAAATGAATTTAAGGAGACAATTCCACTTATAATAGCATTGAAATGAATACTGCATTTAGGAAAAAATTTGACAAAAGTGCAAAACTTCCATGTTGGAAAGTTATACAAAATCTAAGAGAAATTAAAGACAATAAATAAACTGAAAGACTTCTACATTTCAAGAAATGAAAGCAATAAAGATAGGAAAGGAAGAAGCTGTCACAATTTGCTGATGGCATAATACTCTATACAGAAGATTCTAAAAACTCAACTGAAGACTGCTAGACTTAATTGCCACATTCAGTAGCTAGATACAAGGTCAACACTCAAAAATCAACAGCCTTTATATACATGAAAAACAGACTCATTGAGAAACTGGGGAATCAATTCCTTTCACAATAGCATTCAAAAAATGAAATATCTAGGAATCTAACAAAGGAGGTAAAAGACCTCTACTCTCAAAACTATAGCACTCTGGGGACAGGGATTTAGCTCAGTGGTTCTGGTACCTGCCTTGGAAGCGCAAGGTCCCAGGTTCCATCCCAGTTACCACATACAACAGTGCCAGGCCCAGTGACTCATGCCCACCAGCAATCAGAACCATATACCACAGTGCTGGGTGTGGTGGCTCACACCTGTAATCCTAGTACTTGGGAAACAAAGGCAGAAGGATTGCTGTGAGTTTGGGGCTTGCCTGAGCGACATAGTGAGCTCACAACCAGCCTGAACTACAAAGTGAGATCCTGTCCCAAAAAAAAAAAAAAAAGAAATCAGGTCCCCTCCAGTGTAAACACCCAGTTCAAAAATAAGCACCTGAAATAACAGGCATTTTTCAGATAACAAAGGAAGCAAAGAAACAAATGGAAAAATGTTCAACATCACTGGTCATTCAGGAGATGCAGATGAAAATAACACTAAGATGATTCCACCTCTCTCCACAAAGAATGGCTGTTATCAAGAAATCAACTAACAACAAATGCTGGCAGGGCTGTGGGAGATAGGAATCCTTCTCCACTATTGGTGGGAATATAGACTGGTGCAACCACTGTGGATATCAGTATGGAGATTCCTCAAAAAAAAAAGGATTAGAGGTCCCATTTTACCCTATTTCCCTATGCATACACATGAAAGAATTAAAAGAGTCATATCACAGTAATATATGTGCACCCATGTTTATAACAGGTCAGTTTGTGATAGCTAAATCTTGGAAACAGCTCAAATGCCCATCAATAGGAGACTGGATGAGGAAGGTGTGTTTTTTAAATATATAAAATGGAGTATTACTCTGCCATAAAGAGTGATAAATCTAAGTTATTTATACTCAAATGGATGTATCTTGAGGACATACTCATAAGTGAAATAAATAGGACACGAATGTTTAAATTCTGTATCATTTCTCTGGTATGAGAAACTGAAGGTATAAATGAGTTCCAAAATGTATAACAGGTACTATGAAATGAGAAGATGTTCAAAAGGAAAAGGGAGAAAAGAGGTAGGGAAAAGTAAAGAAGGCAAAGAAAAATTGATGGTTAAGCAAAAGGAAACAAAGCTTGTGTATATAGGGGATGGGGCTGTAGGGAAGACAGAGGAATGGTAAAAATGAGGATCAAAATGTGTCATGTACTGATACAAACTGTCAATGTTGAATGTGATGATAGATACAAAATGTACCAATAACATCAATTTTTTTAAAAAGACATCTACATTCGTGAACTACAGGACTTTAGTATTTTAGCAACACTTCCCCCAACTGATCCATTAATTAAACGTGATCCCTCTCAAAAATCCCAGCTGCCTTCATTTTTACACAAATGTACACGCTTATCCTAAAAATTCATGTTGAAATGCAAAGGACCTAGAGTAGCTAAAATATCAATGAAGAAGAAAATTGGAAGACTCAAATTTTCTAACTCCAGAATTTCCTATGATACTCTGCCATGTGCCTACAGTCCCAGCTACTTGAGAGCTGAGACCTGAGACCTGCTTGACTCCAGGAGTTCAAGACCAACCAGGGCTACAGAGCAAAACCTCATCTCAACAACAACAACAACAACAAAAACATTTCTAGTACAAAACTAAGAAACACTGTGGTACTGACATAAGGATAGAACAAAAATAAGAGTCAAAAAACAAACTTACATTTGTGGGTCATTAATTTAAATTGTGAAAAAAATAGTCTTTTCAAAAAATGGTAAAAGACACTAGGCATGGTGGCTCATGCCTATAATCCCAGCGCTCAGGAGATACAAGTAGGAGGATTGCCATGAGTTCAAGGTTAGCCTGGACTATATAGGGAGTTCAGGGCCAGCCTGAGCTACAAAGCAAGACCGTGTCTCAACAAAACTAAAAAAATAAAAATATCATTATTAATAAAGAAAAAACAAAGATTGTGTATATAGGGGTGGGGTGCAGGGCGGGGGGAAAAGGAAAAAAATGAGAATCAAGTCATGTCATATTCTGGTACAAACTCTCAATGTTGAATGCGATTATGATGTGTATTCATAATGTACCAATAAAGATAAGTTTTTTTAAAAAAAATAAAAGAATCATATCACAGAGATAAGTGTGCACTCATGTTTATAGCAGCTTAGTTGGTGATAGCTCAATCTTGGAAACAACCAAAATGTCCATCAACTAGAGAGATTGGATAAGGAAGATGTAGTTCTTCCATAGAATGGAGTATTACTTTGCCATAAAATATGATTAAGTTTGGGTCATTTATACTCAAATGGATGTACCTTCAGGACATTCCTCATAAGTGAAATAAATAGGGCTGAGATGTTTAAATATCATTTATTTTCTCTTGTTGTGAGAAAATGAAGATGTAAATGAGTTCTAGTATGTATAGTAGATATTGTGAAATAGAAAATACCTTAAAGGAAATAGGATGTAGGGGTAAATATCTAGGGGAAAAATAATGTTATGATAATAAAAAAGGAATAAAGTGTATGATTATAGCGGTGAGGGGGTTGTAGGGTGAGTAGGGAAATGTGAAAAAATGAGAATTATGTCATGGCATATATTGGTACCAACTCTCAATGTTGAATGCAAGGTGATGATGTGTATATATAATGTACCAATAAAGTTATGAATTAAAAAAAATAAATAAAAGGTTCAAGGTGCCAGAAATATAGCTCAGCAGTGCAGCATCTGCTGGGCAAGTGTAAGGCCCTGAGTTTGATTGCCAGTGAAATAAAAACAAATACCAGGCCATGAAGAGGGTGAAGAGAAACCCATAGTGTGGGGAAAAGATTTTGCCAGCTATTCTTCAGACAAAGAATATGCAGAGAACTCAAATGTAGAATATCTAAGTTTAGATATATGAACTCATACGTACAATATGTAAAGAACTAAACCCCCCCAATTAAAGACCCAAGAAAAAAATGGGTGCCTGAAGTAAAGACACTTCTCAGATAAAGAAATACACATGGCAAATAAGTATTTGAAAAAATGTTCAACATCACTGGTCATTCAAGAGTTGCAAATTAAAACAAAGCTGAGACTCTATCTCATTCCAGAAAGCGTGGCTGTTACCTAGAAATCCACCAGTAACAAATGCTGGCGAGGCTGTGGAGAAAAAGGAAGCCTTCTCCACTGTTGGTGGGACTGCAGACTGGGGTAACTACTGTGTAAATCAGCGTCAAGAGTCCTCAAAAACTTAAACCAGAGGTTCGATTTGACCGATGTATTCCTTTTGTTATCTTCCCAAAAGAACTAGAAGCTTCATACTACAATGACACATGCACACCATGTTTATAGCAGCACAGTTTCTAATAGCTAAATCTTGGAAACAGGCCAAACACCCACTAACCAATGAATAAAGATGTGGTTTATACAACAGAGTACAACTCTGGCATAAAAAAGGGTAACCTTGAGACATTTCTAGCTAAATGGATGCATCTTGGGATCGTACTCTTTCATGAGATAAATCAGATACACATGTTTAACGACTGTACTTTTTCTCTGGGGTGAGAAGCTAAAAGTGTAAGGACCAAAAACTCTAATGGATATTAGGAAATGGGAAGATGATGTTCAAATGTGAGGGGGAACAATAGAAAGGGAAGGAGGAAAAGGAAAAAGGGAAAAGAAAAATAAATGGAAACAAAATTTTTGTAAATGAGGAAGGGAAGAGGAATGAGGAAAAGGAAGAGGAGATGAATGAGGGGGGAAAAAAAAGCAGCAGCACAATATATCATACACAGGTACAAATTCCCTATGATGAATGTTATCATTATATGTATCTTAAAAAAAATCTACCAATAAACATTTTGCTTCAAAACAGAAAATAGTGCCAGGCTGGTGGGCAGTAGCATACACTTGTGATCCCAGTTACTCAGGAAGCTGAACAGTTAGAAGTTCAAGGCCAGTTTCAGCAACTTACCAAGACCCCCGTATCAAAATAAAAATGAAAAAGGGCCAGAGTTACAGCTCAGCACTCCATGACTTCAATCCCCAGTGACACACATAAACATGAGGAGCAGGACAAAGAAAAGTGAGAAGAAATCATGCCAGAACTGGATAGCCATAAGCAAATAATCAAGTTGCATCTCTACCTCAAAAATTTTTCAAAAGTCAAAGTGGACTAGATCCATATTTTTGTTAGTACTGAGTACTGAACACAGGGGCTTTGCACTGAGCTACATCCCCAACCCACTTACCTTCAGCCTCAGCGTGTAGATAAATTAATCTCAATCTTTTTCTACTTCATTACAGTGCTGTTACTGACTGGATTATCTTCCTTCTCTTCATGCAGCCATTTACAACTGTAAGTTTCCCTTCTGAACGCTGCTGTCACAGAACCCCATCATTTTGATACGTGTGTTTTTATGTGCATTCAGCTCACAGAATTTTTAACAGCCTTTGTAATGTTTTCACCCACTGACTGAGTATATTGTTTCAGTCTCACATAGAATTTGTTTGCATTCTGCTGTTGATGTCTAGCTTTACTCCATTGTGGTCAGAAAAGAGACTTTATCTTCTTCCAATGTCTCAAATTTGTTAAGATTTTGAGGGCTGGGGATTTAGTTAGTGGCTCCAGTGTCTGCCTGGCAAGCACAAGGTCCTGAGTTCAGTCCTTAGTACCACATACTACAAAGCCAGGCATCGTGGCTCAAACCTATAATCCCAGCACTCAGGAGGCTGAGGCAGGAAGATTGTGTGAGTTTGAGGCTCATGGTGAGTTCAGGACCAACCTGAGCTACAAAGTGAGATTCTGTTTCAAAAAAAAAAAAAATTATTTTGAGGCTTATCATAAGGTCCATCTTGATTACCACTGCATGTGCATTTAAGTATGTGTAGTCTGCTGTGGTTGGCTGGGATGTTCTGTGTATCTTCATTACACCACATTGGTTTATCTAGCATTGTTCAATCTTCTATTTCTACACTGTTCTTTTGTCTAAATGTTCTGTTACTAACATCATGGTACTGATGTCTCTAACTGCTGTTGGGGACGGTGGCAGCATATATCACAACAATGACTGAAAGATGAACCAGAACTAGAAAACCACTAAGGACCAAAGTTAATTGAGTCTATACTCTGGGTTTGGCCACTTATATCTGATACCCTGTGCGTGTCCTGTAGCTTTTTTGTGTCCTTTTTGAGGTGCTGGGGATTGAAATCAGGACCTCATACATCCTAAGCAAGTACTCTACCACTGAGATACATCCCCTACACTTGTCTAACTTTTTTATGCCATACTTTCCTCTTCTGTAAAGTGGAGACAGCAAAAGAACCTGCTAGAAGGGTTGCTGTGAAATACATTTACATAAATACCTAAAACAAGTCTTGACACATAATCAGTGTTTTTTGTTTTTTGGGTTTTTTTCAGGTTTTTTTGAGACAGGGTCTCGCTTTGTGGTTCAGGCTGGCCCTGAGCTCAGCCTCAAACTCACATCACAGCAATCCTCCTGCCTCTGCCTCCTGAGTGCTGGGATTACAGGCGTGAGCCACCACACCAAGCACTGTGCTATGTGGTACTGGTTGCTGCTGGGAGTGAGTCTCCACGCCCCGTATTGTATGTGGTTAACCAGGGATCGAACCCCGGTCCTTGCGCTTGCAAGACAGGCGCTGGAACCACTGAGCCAAATCGCCGGCCCTATAATCAGTGTTTAACAAATTGTGGCTTTGATAAAAATCTTCAATTTTAAAATTTTAGTTTATTAGTACACGTATGTTATACATACATTCCTTGTATATATACATCTTAATTTCTTTTTTTCAATCTCCTTTCCTTTCCCTTTCTCCCTCCTCCCAGATTTCCATCTTGACTTTTTGTACATGTTTACAATCCTTACATGCTGTTAGTACATGTACATATCACATCCCAATTCCTTTCTTTCAACTCCCGTCCTTTCCCTCCTTCTTTCCTCCATCTCTTGATTCTCTCCCCTATGAGAACTACCTACCTCCCTATTTCCCTATTATCTGTTTTATTTTTAGTCTTTATTTTTCCTGTGGGTTTCTGTAAGAGATATCATGTAATATTTAAGCTTGGGTATCCGATTTATTTCATTTAACATGATGGTATGGGGTTTAACAACTTCCCAACAAATGATTCAAATTTATATTTCTTTACACTCAATGTGTAAATATAACATTTATCCATTCATCTATTGATGGAAATATAGGTTGCTTCCAAGACTTAGGTATTATGAATTGTGCTGCTATAAACATGAGTATGCACATATCACTGCAACAGATATCTTTAAGGGCATCTATTGTAAGATACTGTCTTTCAAGATGATACCTGGAAGGGAAAGGGGAACAGACAGGTTAAGTACTTTTCTTCCTTTGGGGGGGCGGATTTTTTGAGACAGGGTCTCGCTTTGTAGTTCAGGCCGGCCCTGAGCTGACTATATAGCCCAGGCGAGCCTCCAACTCACAGCAATCCTGCCTCTGCCTCCTGAGTGCTGGAATTACAGGCATGAGTCCCTAGTTGGCACTGTGGTATATGCTACTGGGGATTGAACTTGAGACTTTGTGGGGGTTGTTTTTTTTTTTCGATCCTGAGAATAGAACCTGGGCCCTGTGCTCCCTAGATAGGCATGATACCACTTGAGCTAAATCCCTGGCCCAAGGTCTAATTTTTTTTAATTCTTTCTGTATTCTAGATACGAATCCTTTGTAGATTCACTGGCAAAATTTTCCCACTCTGTAGGTTGTCTTTTCTTTTGCTGTGCAGCTTAATTCAACACGATTCCATTTGTTAATTAGGGTTATTATCTATACCACTAGAGTTCTGTTCAGAAAGTCCTTGCCTACACTAAAGACTTCAAGAGTTTTATTCATTTTGTCTTCCAGCACATTAAGTGTTTCTGGTTTAACATTTAGTTCTTTGATTCATTTTAGTTCAGTACATAGTTAGAGTATGGGTCTAGACTTAATCTTCTGTATGTACAGTTGCTTTCCCAAAGCCATTTATTAAAGAGGTTTTTCCTCTGAAGTGTGTTTTTGGCCTCTAGGTCAAAGAACACATAGTTGAATGTAGCTGGGGTTGTTTCAGCATCCTCGATTCTGTTTCACTGTCTACTCTTTACCAGTACCATGCTGTTTTTATCACAGTAGTTCTGTAATATAACTAACTTCAAGCCCAGGACTGTGCTATCTTCCAACATTTTTAGAAATTTCATGGAAATGACCTCAGCAAATAGTCCATGAGTCCCTGCTCTCCTCCCTCTGCTGAAACTCTAATGACATACCTGTTAAGACAGTTTGGAACTGGCCCACAGATCTTAAATGCAGATGATTTCTTTTAACCCACTATCATGTTTCTGATGCTCTCTTCTGTTATATCCATTATGCTTTTAAATGCATTATAGTGATATTGTATTTTTTCATTTCTAGCCATTTCAATTTGGTTCATTTTATAGTTTCCAACATTTTGCTGAAAATTTCTACCTGTTCATCCATGGTGTTCAACATCACAGCCATCCCTCAGTTTCTGCTGCCTGCTTCCTTCCCTGATAACCAGCTACATTCTTATTTTTATGTCTCATAATGTATTAATCTGTGCCAGATATGAGATGCAAAACAACAGTAAACCAGCTCCAAGAAGAGCCATTCCTCCTTCAACCTGCAGTGGGGCAAGGGGGAGTGGCTGAGTCCCTTTAACCTGCAGCTGAGCTGGGTTTGAGAGTTGCCGCATTAGTTAAATTCAATTCCTAATTGACTTAAAGTGATTTAGAGGTAGAATCAGAACTTCACCTGCAGGAGAGGTTAAAATCAAAGTACTAATAAAGCCACAAATCTTCTTGACCGTTACAATATACCTGTTAACTTTTTGAT
>PVIR01033978.1:0-17605 GCA_004026965.1 Petromus typicus
ATATTTACACATCTCTGACCTATTTATTTCACTTATGAGTATGTCCTCAAGATACGTACATTTGAGTAAAAATGACTCAATCTTATCATTTTTATGGCAGAGTAATACTCCACTCTATGAAAGACCCACATCTTCTTTATCCAGTCTCCAGTTGATGGGCATTTGGGTTGTTTCCAAGATTTAGTTATCACAAACTGAGCTGCCATAAACATGGGTGCACATATGTCACTGTGACATGAATCTTCTAATTCTTTCATGTATGTTTCCAAAGCTGGGCTTTCAAAGCTCACACCAAAGCCCATCCCTCCTCAGTGTTTCTTGTATCAGTAAATGGCAACTCACTCTGGCCAACAACCTTGGAGAACCTCTAGTTACGACTGAGTAGCTTTAGTCAAACAAATCTTCCCAAAGAAAACATCTGTACAAACAAAACAAAGCAAAATCCACCAAAAACCACTCAGGTTATTTGAAGGCATTGGAAACCAATCAATATAGTCAATGTTTCACTCCTGTTCTTCCTTTGTGTCTTTACTGGAATGTCACTGTCACAATGAATCCTTCCCCTGCCATCTAAAATCTCTAAACTCCTTTCTACTTGAGACGTACCCTGTTCTTCTCTGTTTTCACTCCATAGATCTCAACTCCTCATATACAAAATTTTGTACATACCTTGTTTTTATTATTCCTCCACTAGCATATAAATTCTCTGAAGGCAGGAATTTTAATCTGTTGTTTCATTTTTGTTCATTCTATATCCACAGCAGCACTGGGAGGTTGGGACAGGCAGTGCTTGGCTCTTAGTACTCAAAACTATTTGTTGACCAAATTATCCAGTTTCAGACAAGGCAAAGCAGGTGTTCAGAACACAGGCATCAAGGATATGACCTGAGAAGCTTAAACTACACATAAATACTTTGTTATCATGAGTATAAGGGAGTAGAATAGGAGAAATAGGTTTTAGATAAAAACTTAACACAATAACAACAGGTTCTCCAGAAATTCTAGCATTGGCTGGATAGCACTGTTGGTTGCCCAACCAGCACACATTTTCTCTGTCCCAGTATTCAAACAGAATTTGTTCTTCTCTTCCCCTGATGAAGTGTTTCTTGAATTTCCCAAAATCTGAGGGACTCATTTAATCCAAATGTGGTCCTATAGTGTTCCTCTTCTTAATGATGTGATTAACTCCAGTCACTTGGCAGTTTACAGGCATTTGGTAGTTTCCACGCTTCCGAAAGACAAAAGATTTTCTATTCTATATACTCCTATTGCTATCTTGTCAATACCAGAGACCTAGATGGCAGAGTGGAGAACTGAGGGAAAATGTTATTGATAGTGTGCTGAGTCCCCAAGTTACCAAAGAGGCCTTCTATCTCTGAATGTAAGCATAATAATGAATGTCTTCTTTCCACTGCTTGGAATTGGTATTCTGTTCCATGACGGTAAAAGCACTCTGATAAACTTATGTTCAATGTTTCCATGATATGGTGCCAACTTTTCTTTCTATGGTATGTCTACAATTCATTTACACACACCCTACTTGAGTTCTCCAAGTACATCTAGGCTTTGAGCATTTGAGCCATTCTGAATGCACTTTGGACAAAATCTTTGCTGGTCAAAATATCATTACTCACCTGTTATTTAAATGCCATTTTCTCCTCCGGCCATTGCAAAATTCCTGAAATATTAAATGACCAGCACTAAAATTTGACAATGTTTTTACTGCAGTATTTACCATACGCCTTTTTGCTAGTGTTACACAATGCTAACATCTGCTTTAGACCATAAATCAGATGCCCAGCAGTGCCTGGCTCTGTTACCTGCAGGCCAGGAAAAGGCTTCTTGGTGTCTCCGGAGGCCACCACATCCTGCCCCCTGGGAGAAGAATATAAATGTTGACATTTACTAGGTAAGATTCTAAGTCCTCTACCTTTATTAACACTTTTACCCTTCACAACAAATACCACGAGATAAACTGTTATGTGTTTGCAGATTAGGAAATGAGGCTGCTAGAAGCGCACACGTGCACATTGATTCGGCTGAGTGTTACAGGATGGGTACCTTCCAGAGCCTGGATTCACACCGTGACAGTACTTACCGTGGAACTGCAAATGCAAACAATGATCGCAAGGGCTATACACGCTTCACCTCCCAACAAGGGCCAGGATTTCTAGTCCTAACCCCAAAGCATCTTCGTTTCTAGGCACAGACCCAACCCAGGACGCTTCATTCTTTGGAGCGTGAGGTCTGATGTCTTAAGGCTTTGGGAAACTGTATCTTTCTCTCCATTGTCTCAACAAACTGCCCACTCCTTTCCCACAATCATGCTACAGGGTGGCCCTTGTCCCTTCGTGCGCCCCAGGGTCCTCTGACTTTCTGACACAGCGCTGAGCACAGAGGTGATGCGGGAATGCAGAGAAGATTGCGGAAGAGCACGGTGGCCTGCTCAGGGGGCAGGATGAGGTGACCTCGGGAGTCACCAAGAAGCCTTTTCCTGGCCCGCACGTAACAGAGGCAGGATCCTGGCACCCCAGGCGTCATCGCTGGGGTAGCCAGCAGCGCGGAGGTACGCTGGGAAGAAAACAAGTGAGGTCGCCCTCTGAAATGACAGGAGCATGTGGGTCTGTGAGAATGTCGCTGATACCAGCCGCGCAAGGCCGCAACCCAAAGTTTAGCGAGGAACTGACAAAGTACACAGCAATTAACACTACCGGGTCCACCCCTCAGGACAGAAATCTCCCAGCTCGCAGGCCCGCCAGAGGGCGGGGAGCTAATGGGCGGAGTCGATAGCCGGAAGTGCCTCCCGCCGGAACTGCCTAGAAGTCCCTCCCTCGGAAGGATCACCGGTTGCTGGGCAACCGGTGCAGGCGCCGCGGGCTGGTTCCGAGCTACCTGGAGCAAGCTGGGGGTAGCTCCCACCTACAGCGCTGACAGCCTTCCTTTCCGCCCTTTTCTGCGTGCCGCTTCTCCTCGCGTCACTAAATCCTTGCCCTTGGCAGGACTTAACATCTTTCCGCCTCTCACTTCTTAGTGCCCATCTGCTGCAAAGTCAAGCTCCAGCGCAAGTGAGGCATTCTGACCTGGGACCCTGCCTGTCTGACCACAGCTTTCCAGCCATGGCCACCTACACCTACACCAGCCGGCCCAGGGCCCTGCCCTGCCAGCGCCGCCGTTATCGGGACAGCCTGACGGAGCTGTGAGTGACCAAACCAACCCATGTCCGTTTGCATTCCGTCCCGGGGCCAAGTCCTGCCAAAAGCTACCCAAGCCGCATTCCCTTGCCTATGCCAAAAGATTTTCTGCCATCAGTAACTCCCATGGTGCGAGGGGTGAAGCAAAAAGGCGCATGGGTGGCCTCTCAGTTCATTTCAGTGATCGAGTTGCTGGCACAATCCATATCATGTACACAAATCGCCTTATTTCACAAAGTTTGAGTCAACTAGTGCTCTCTGGAGGCATTCGCAACATTTTCTTAATCCACAGGGCTGCCATCTGGGTTTCTTAACTCCATTAAGCATAGAAGGAACAGAGGTGAAAAGATGTCAGATCCAGTAGTAAATGACAGCCTCATAAAGGTCTTTCCACACTTGTCTTTGGGCAGGAATTAGTTTATGCTTCCATGCATGTTTCCATTGTTTTACAGTGATTATATTTAGAAAAGACTATACACTCTATGGCTCTCTTACATAAGCCTCGAATTTTGGAATCTGAATTTCACAAGAATGCAAGTTGTAGTCCCGGGATTTAGCTCAGTGGTTCCGGCGCCTGTCTTGCAAGCGCAAGGGCCCAGGTTCAATCCCCAGTTAACCACATATGATACTAGGTGTGGAGACTCACACCAGCAGCAATCAGTACCACATATCACAGTGCTGGGTGTGGTGGCTCACGCCTGTAATCCCAGCACTCAGGAAGCAGAGGCAGGAGGATTGCTGTGATGTGAGTTGGAGGCTGAGCTCAGGGACAGCCTGAACTACAAAGCGAGACCCTATCTGAAAGAAAAAAAAAAAAAAATGCAAGTTGTATGGAAGCAGGGACTTTGTATCCCTTCCAGTTAGGACTATGTCTGGCATGTAGTAAGCACTCAGTACAAGTTGTCAAAGTGGTGACTGAACATCACAGTTCTTCGCACTCATTTCAACCCTGAATCTTAAATTTATAAGTATCTCGGCCTGGGATTTAGTTTAGTGGTTCCGGCGCCTATCTTGCAAGCTCAAGGACCCGGGTTCAATCCCCGGTTACCACATGACAATACTGGGCGTGGAGACTCACCCCAGCAGTAATCAGTACCACATACCACATACCACAGTGCCAGGTGTGGTGGCTCACGCCTGTAATCCCAGCACTTGGGAGGCAGAGACAGGATTGCTGAGATGTGAGTTTGAGGCTGAGCTCAGGGCCAGCCTGAACTACAAAAAACGTGAGACCCTGTCTCTAAATAAATAAATAAATAAATTTATAATTATCTTATTCTAATAAAGTTTTTTTTTATTAAGAGACCTCTATTACTTAAGAGAAAACCAAGATAGAAAATTTAAATTTGAAAAGGGATTATTTTCTGAGGATTTGATGTAAAACGAACTCTTCAAAAACTACTTCTTGATAAAATTAAGTGGCTGCTCACAAATCATTATTATTAAATCATTGTTATTCAACAAATTAGAAATAAGAATTAGAAATAGTTCACTTGAAGCAATTTTATAACTAGATGATTTTATATTATATAATATGTTAATTTATTCATTAGTGTACCAGAGTAATACAGAAGATAAAAATCTCAATTTCAAGAAAGTAGTTTCTTACAGATCTCAATCATTGAAATCCTTAAGCATAACATTGATATCCTTATATGGTATCCTGAGCAGTAAAATATTGAAAAAGTATTCCAGGAGAATACTGTTAGCTAAACTTCCTAGTGAATGACTCATCGACTGTGTCCAAGAAAATATGCCTTTATATCAATCTGTCTATATAAGGTCCTTAGTCATAACCTGTTCAAATTTTATATTAAACTGGATAAATCTCCCTAGCTTCTTTTCTACCACCAATAATGTTAAGAAATTTTTTCTTTTCTTCTTTTTTTCTAAAGCTTTGGGGGAGTTTTTTCTTTTCTCTTCTTTTCTTTTTGCTTTTGTTAGGGTTTTAAGTCTAGCCTGTGCCTTAAAGGCCTCACGTGTGCAAAGGTAGAGCTTTTGGAGAGTGATTGGGTCCTGAGGACGCTGTACTCACCCATGGATCAATCCATAGATGAGGCCAGCCACTGAGGGTGCTGTTGAGATAGGGCCTTGTCAGAGAGATAGTCACTAGGGACTTGACTTGGGAAAGTACATCTTTCCTGGCTCCTCACTTCTTTCTCTACCTCCTGGTGACCATGTACGAGCAGCTGTCCTCAAAGGCCCTTCTGCCATACTGTTCCTGCATTTGAGCCTGCTGACTGGACTAAAACTTCTGAAACAATAAGCTAAAATAAAAATAAACCCCTCAGTCTTTAAGTTCCATGTGTCAGGTATTGTGTCCCAGCAACAAGAAAGTGGCTAACACAGCTTTGTTTTGGTTTTTGTTTTTAATAAGGTCAAATTAAATTTTCCACATTGGATGTTTTTTCAGTTGTGAGAACAATAGATTGTAGAAGCTGGTAAAAGATAGTTGTAGCTATAAGAAATAAATAAACTTAGAGATTTGGTGGTAGAAGAAAAAGGTTTTGCTCCAGTAGGTGCAGGGGGGAAAAGGAAGGAGCTATGGATGGCTCCCAGGCTTCTATATTAAGTAAAATGTGTGGTTCGTGGCATCATTTAATGAAATAGGAAGCATGTGCAATACCAAGCTGGAATGTGGCTGTGATCATTAAATTTAGGAGTTGCCTTCCAGACATCCTAGTGGGCAGGCAGTTGGATGTACCTAGAGTTGGGAGGAGAGTTTGGAGCTCGAAATAAAAGTTGGTGGATGAATCATAGTTGAAGCTTTGCAAATGGGTGAGATCATCTAAGGAAAAGTGAGGCTGGAGACCTGAGGGCTCCTGCAGTTCAGAAGGAGCTGCAAAGACTGAGAAAGAGCAGGAAAAAAATAGGGCCGGGGTTCCGGTACCTGTCTTGCAAGCGTAAGGTCCCAGGTTCAATTCCCAGTAACTACATACCATACTGGGCGTGGAGATTCACACCCACCAGCAATCAGTACCACATACCACAGTGCAGGGCGAGGTGGCTCACAACTGTAATCCCAGCACTCGGGAGGCAGAGGCAGGAGAATTGCTGTGATGTAAGTTTGAGGCTGAGCTCAGGGCCAGCCTGAACTACAAAGTGAGATCCTGTCTCAAAATAATAATAATAATAATAATAATAATAATAATCGGAAGAAACTGGTGAAGAAAAGCATTAAAATTTTCCAAAAAAGAATATACTTATATCACAGGGAAATAGAAAAGAGCACTTATGAGAAAAGAGCACTTATGAGGGGCTGGAGGCATAGCTCAGTGGCACAGCACTTGACTGGGAATTCAATCCCCCTCCAAAAAAGAAAAGAACACTTACATAAAGAAGTAGCCAGTAAAGCTGAATACCACCAAATGCTAAGTAAAATGAGCAGTGAAGTGTGGCAGGATGTAACTTCAGTATATAACAAGAGAGCAACGTATGCACAGTCAGGTCATTTTTGGTAGAGGGCGGCTATTGATGAAGGTTGAGGTCTGGCTACACAACTATTTGTAGCTTATCTTTCTGAGAACTTAAAATGAAAATATCAGCAATATATTTGTATTTTTCACCATTGATCATTCTACTCCCTGAAATTAGACTTGTATTAATAGTTTCAACAGTACCTTTTAAACTTCTTTGGATTTAAAGAATAATGAGAAATCTGACATATTATATTTTTTAACGTGATTGTTTTATTTATACAATTTTACAGTCCTTGAATCAAGCTTTTTTCAGTCCTTTAGGTCAGGTCCCTCTACAGGTGGGCTGTTTTCATGTGTATCAAGTACTCTTACAGATTTACAGCCGAGAGCCAGCTCTGTGACTTACTAGCAAGCTGACTTTGAGTCTGTTTCCTCCTGTGTCAAATCAAATAGGAATTATAGTTCCCAAACCGAGGTTTATTGTGAGCAACAAATAGAATACTGTACCCAAAAGAACCCAGCATACAGTAAGCATTGTATAAACAGTAGCTATTTCTCTCATTTTATGAACAACAGTAAAACTGAAATGTATTTTCTTGAAATGTATCTTAGTCTAAACTGTATTAGAAATGAGTTTATTCCCGAGACACCATAGATAAAATGCTTACTTAGAACTTGCTATTTTACAGAGATGAAGAGCCTATGCGTTATGGAAACATAATGTATGACCGACGGGTGATCCGAGGCAACACCTACGCACTGCAGACAGGGCCACTGGTAAGTACAATTCAAGGAGTCCCATACAGCTCTCTGGCTGTCTAGAGGAAGCATCATTTGTGTATTTGTGTTCATTTCAGACCCATTGCAGACAAAGACATCAATAAAATGAAATAAAAATGAATTACTAAAAAAAATAAAGCTTAAAAGACATACAGGGACTGTAGTTGTATGTCTGTGGTACAGTGTAGCATGCACAGGACCCTGGGTTTATCCACAGCACTATGTACATATATCCATTGTACTGACCAGAGACTCAGGAGAGAGGGATATTGTTTAACAGGTGTACAGTTTCAGTTTCGGAGTGGACGGCGCTTCTATAACCTTAGAACAATGTGAATGTACTTAATGTCACTGAATTGTATACTTAAAAATAATTAAAGTGATAAGCTGTGTATTATATATATTTTACCATATTTAAAAATAATACCTTTAAACGCACTGATTCTCTATTACATTCAACAGAACTCTGGCAAAACTGCTCTGAAAGTTTCTAGACTTTTACTCTCAATTTCTGTAGTTGTTACATGTGGAAAACAGGGGTAAAACCCACAAGCCATCCACCACCATGGGCTATCTGATAACATGCCAGCATCAAGGGAAGAAACAGCTGCTGCTGAGGTCTGACTAAGAGAGAATACACATCCAGGTAGAGTCTACAGATATAAGAATTTTCCCTGAACCCTGAATCCCATGTGTGCTTGCTTTTTCTTTGTGCAAATATAATAAGTGAGGAACATTATCAGTTCAGGGCTCTGTGTTCACTAGACCCAGAGAGTATCCTGGCCCTCCTCTTCCAAATTATTTTTGTGTCTTTGTTCTGTAAGCCTCGTTGCCCTTCCAGGTTGGGATGAACTCTTAGGCTGGCATCCTACAATTACAGACCCACTTAAACAGGTCACAGAGTTTGAGGACCATACTGTGAGTAGCACTATCTACTACATTTGGATTTGTTTAGCTATCTCATACTCTAATACTACTGTCATTTCCTCAAAAAGTCTGAGTTATAATTACTGAGATTTATTTAAGTCCTGTACTAAATACCTAGGATACAGCAATGACTAATATATCAGATTAAGACTAATGATTTAGTGGCATAGAAATGAAATATAGTTAATCTATAAGCAGTATATGACATGTAAGTAACTAGCACAAGATGGTAATAGATGGAGTGTTAAAACAGTCTGAAGCAATAACTCCCACAGCTGATTCTGCATCAGAATCTCTGGGGAAAGTTATTAAAAATGTACATACTTCAGACCCACTCTGCATCTCCTGCATTAGGACCTTTAGAATTAGGACACAAGAATATGAACTTTTGATAAACTTCTCTGAACAATTCTGATACAAACAGATTAGGATCAGTGCAAATATATGACCTGGATATATGTTTCAGTATTTTCTTTTCACAGTACTGACATACTTAGAACAAAGTAGAAAGAAGAATTATCTTCATTTATGCAGTCAGTTAATCAGCACCTTTCCTTAAAAGTCTGCGCTGAAATTCCAGTTCCATATAAGCAGGAATTCACACATTCCTGCCCTCTTCCAACAAACAGACAAACAAAACAGTGGAACAACAGAACAAACAAACATAAGACTTGAAAGTTACAGAAAAAACAACAGACTAATGAGGGACTTAAGAATTTGGGGAATGGCACAATGATGAGTCCCTGGGTTGTGTTTTTGCCTCTTACCTATCGTGTTTAGGCCTCCAGAGCAGCCTGCAACCTGAAACCGATAGGCGCAACCCAAGAAAAGCCTGATCCCTCTTGACAAGAACTAGGGAAGGGGCCTTGAAGACCAGAAAATACTTCTGATAACACTACCGCTATGCCAGCCAGGCAGTAATGAAAAAATTGAGCCTATCCTCCCCGTAGTGCTGGTGAGGGTAAGAGAAAGCAGCCCTTCCATCCCTACAGGGCACCAACATGGCAAATCAGTCCTCTGCTTCCCTCTTGAGGTGGCATCAACAAAGGTGCAACAGGAAGCTGAACTACTCTCACCCAGAGGAAACCAAGTAGTTAGAAATGGCAGGAGTCAGGGCCCTACTTTTCTTGGTGGTGTCAGCAAAGCCAGCAGGGAGCTGAATTTTCAGTTCTGTCTGGAAGTAATGTGGAGGACCAAGGTTGGATGAAATAGTATTTGGTCACTACTTTAATCTCCCCAGAGAGAAAACAAACAAGAGAGAGAAATAAAGAGGATAGGGAGACAGCCAGCCTTAGGGAACTGAAGAGCAATTACAAGGGGATCTGCATTCATGTTATAAGAATCTCAGGGGGACAGGAGAAACAGGAAAAAATATTTGAAGAAATACTGCCTGAAAACTTCACAAACGTGGTGAAAGATCTATATATTCAAGAAGTTAAGTGAACCCCAAAGGTAAAGCCAAAAAGAAGCATTCCAAGCCACATGAGAATCAAACTTCAGAGGACTAAAATCAAGAAAACCTTGGAAGGAACTGGATAGAAATGACCATTGAGGAAGACCATTGATTTGAAAGACAATGTATTTCTCACCTGAAATATGAGGCTGGTCCTAAAAGCAAAAGTTATGTGCCAAGAAATGAAGATAAAGAACACATAGGTATTATAACAAGTCACATATGTAAACAAACAAATCTACATTGTAACTTCAACAGCATAGATTAAAAGCACCAGTTCTTCAAACTACAAACATCAAAATTCACCTAATGTGAAATGAAAGTCCTAAGTAGTCCTATAACTGTTTAAAAATCTGAATTTCTAACTTGACTCAGACTCAGATCATTTCACAGAATTCTACCAAGGATTTAAAGAATTAACCATCATTCTACACAATGTCTTCTAAAAAAATAAGAGAAGAAGCACTTCCAAATTCATTTTTAAAGCCAGCCTTATTACTGATGCCTAGATCAAAGACAGTATGAAAAATACACAGATCAACATCTCTCCAAAACTTACACACAAAAATCTGCAACAAAATTTTTGCAAACAGAATCCAGCAGTAAATAAAAATCGTACATCACGATCAAGTAGAATTCATAAATCCAAGAGTATTCCAGCATTTGTAAATCAGCATAACCATCCCATGGTTAAAGGAGAAAAGCATCCCCTAGTCACACCCCTTGAATCAGAAAGAAAAGCATTTAGTGAAACTCACTACTCATTCATGATAAATATAGCAAATTTAGAATTAAGGGCACTTCTTCAACTTGATGAATATTTACCTACCGCTAGTATCATAAGGAGAAGCTGACTGGTTTTTTCATATGATTGGGAACAAGGCAAGGATGACTGCTTTCTTTCTACTCTAGAAATTCTAGTTAGAACTGGAACCAAATTGAGAAAGGAAGAAGCAAAACTGTCACTAATTGCAAGTAACATGATTATCTACATAGGAGATCCCAAGAAATCTACAAAATAAAACCCTTCACAACAAAAGTCCCAACATCATGAGATAAAAGATCCACGTATAAAAGTCAGTGACATTTCTTGTACTAGAGAGGAATGTGTGAAAAATAAAATTGAAAACAATAGTATTTACAGTCAGTCCCAAAAAACTGAATTACCTAGGTCTAAATCTCACAAAACATGTACAATCAGTAAGATAAAAATCACAAAATTCTAGTGCAAGGAATCAAAGAAGATGGAGACAAATGGATAACGACATGCACAAGCTAGAAGAATCACCATAACAAAATGCTAATTCCCAAGCTAGGGATGCAGCTTAGGGGAGAGTACTTCCCTAGGTTAGCTCAATCTCCACCACCACCCCACAAAAAAGTTAATTTTCCTCAAGTTGTATGTAAGTTTGACATAATTTCTAACAAAATTCCAAAAGATTTATGTAGCTTTAGATAACTTTATTCTTTTTTTCTGTATGTGTGGGGGGGGGGGTCATGGGAATCAAACTCAGGGGATCAGCACAACTTTGAGCTACACTCTTAGCCCCAAACAAGCTTATTCTAAAACTCGTATAGAAAAACAAAAGAACTAGAAGAGTTAAAACTATTTTTTAAAAGATAGGAATACAAAAGAAGTACTCCTCTATCCAATATTAACACTTTCTACATAGATCTAGTCATCAATATAGGATGATGTTGGCAGAGGATGATCACATAGACCAATGGAACAGGTAAAGAACTTAAAAACACTCACAAATAATACCCAACTAATTCCATAAAGGGAGTAAAGACATTCATCGTTGTCATTGTCATCGTTATTGTTACTTGCATGGTGCTCAGGACCTTTGCACTGATCCGCATCCCTAGCACTTTTCTAGTTTATGACAGTATCCGTAAGTTGCCAAGATGCCTCATTGGGTTTGAACTTTGAGTCCTCCTGCTGCAGCCTCCCACAGAGCTGGGATTACAGTAACATGTCACAACGCATTGCTAGGACAACCTTCTTAACAAAGTATCTAATTGCTAGAGCACTGAGACATCTATGAGCAAGAAATTTAAACTTTGATCTTTAACCTCACACTATATACAAAAAATAATTCAAATGGATCACGGATTTTAAAAAATGAAATTATAAAACTTTACAAATAAAATGTAGGAGAAGACCTTCAGAATTCAGGTCCTGGTGAAAGTTCTTAGATATGACAATAAAAGTCTGTTTTATTTTCAAAAAATAATAAAGTGTATTTTAACAAAATTTTAAAACTGTAATGCATAAAGAAAGCCTCATAAGATGAAAATACAAGTTACAAAAAAGTACTGAAAGTGGAAACTGCATATTCACCAAAGGGTTCTGCCTGCAATATATAAAATATATTAAAAACTTGCCAATTAAAAAATGAACAAATGATATAAGCAGACATTTTCCTAAAAGGAGGCAATATTGACGCCAGATATGTGCATTAAAAGATGTTCAAATTAACCACTATAGAAATAGAAATTACAACCACAATGATATGCCCTTTTTTATTGCTTTTATTGATACATTTGATATACACGTTATGATCACAATCGACATTGAAAATTTGTACCGTACACAACATTACTTAATTGTCCCTTACTTTTTTTTTTAAATTATCTTTATTGGTACATTAAATATACACATCATGATTGCACTCCATAATGGGGATTTGTACCAGTATAAGACACAACTTAATTCTCATTTTTTCCCATAGCCCCACCCACCCTACCACCCCCCCATATATATAAAATTTGTTTCCTTACTTTTTTGTTACAATCTCAACACCTTACTTTTTTTTTTTTTGAGACAGGATCTTGTTATGTAGTCCAGGCGGGGCTCAAACTTGTGATAAACCTCAGCCTCTTGTGTGCTGGGATTACAGGTCTGTGCTACATTAGATAATAAGTCAGTTTTGGGTAACCAGATGAAAGGTGAGTTATCCCAAAGTAGAACTGTTTATAAAGATATTTTAACTAGACCCTCAAACAGGCTGGTTGGGCAATAGATTTCTACAATGAACTTCTGGCATTTAACGCCCTACTCTTTTGAGAGCTGACAGTTATAATTCTGTCCTATAAAGAAAATGGAAATTAATATGGACCATACTAATAATAGTATAGAATAAATACAGAAAAAAAGTCTTCACTGAATGATCCCAAAATAATACTAATAATTAGATTAGAAAAATTGAATTACAGTCAGTTCCCTTTCTTTTCTGTCATGTGCATTTACTATGTTATAATGAAGGGATCTGATAATGATGCAGGGAACAGGCTGCTCTGTCAGATACTGCAATAGGCTCATCCACTGTCCCCTCACTTGTTTCTTGTAACCACAACCTTAGGTGGATTTAGTATTCTCATTGTGCAGATGAGAAAACTATCTAAAGTAACTTTGGTTGTTAGTTGAAGCTTTACTAATCCTAGTAGTTCATAAATGAGAAGCTGGAATTTGAACTTCAGAGATAGTGCTCTTGCTTACTTTGCATAGTGCAAACATGGGGAAATGTTTGATAGATAATATTAAATTAGAACAATAATATAAAGCATGTCTGATATCACACAGCTTCAGAACACTGCATTTAAATGATATGGGCTCATAGGTAATTTTATTATTTTAAAGACTGTTAATGTTATACATTGTCACTTCAATTAAATGTGTTTAGAATGCTACTTTATAAATATTTCTTTGCATGAAATATTTTCACATATCTCTGTTCAATTCACTTGAGATAATCCAAACTATAGAGAATGGCTACAAAATAAGATACAGGTATCAGATAAGAACTTCAAATGCTGCAGAGCTACAGTGAACAATTACATTGACAACTCCAGAGTCAGCTTATTTTTTATAATTGGAGAAGCTTATTTTTGATAATGTTTTATTTGTGAGCTATTAAATTATTTAAAGAAATTCTATCCAAATGAAAATCAGATTTTAAAACTTCTACTTTTCAACTTCTTGAGTATTCATTAATGTTTATTGTAACAATAGTTATATCAGTTTTTCTAGGAACCAGAGGATTTAAGAGTAAAAATGCTTGTGTGAGCAAAGTGCATAATTAGACAGGATTCTTCAGCTATTTGCTCCAGCTACCGGCATAGTTGGAGGAATGTTTGTGTTTTGTCAGACACCTGCCTATTACCGACAAAATTACCAGTAAAATTTCAACCTGCAAGTCATGGAGAATCCAGAAGTGCCCTAATAAAAAGTGCTGTCCCACTACCCAGGAGAGCCTGAGGACAGCAGTTCTGATGTTCTTTGGGAACCCCCTTCTGTCCCCTCAGATGGGGCAGCCTGACCCAGTAGAGCTCCAGAGACAGCAGCAGGCTAAGAAGAGGGCTCTGTCCAGAAGACGAGCTCAGGAGCAGCACAAGCTACGGACTCCCGAACCCGTGGAAGGCAGGAAGCATGTGGACGTGCAGACAGGTGTGTGATTATGCTTTTGCCTCCTGGGTTACTTAGTTGTCTGAGTTCTGTTCTTTTTTGAGGGGTACCAGGGATCAAACTCATGACCTTGCACCTATGAGGCAGGTGCCAGAACCACTGAGATAAATCCCCAGCCCTGTCTGTTCGTTTTTAATAAGCCTGTGATGTTCTCCATTCCTTCCCAATCCCACAACAGGGCAGTGCATTCCTTAAACACATGCACAGGCTGTATGTTGTTAGTATATTGGATACAGCTGGAAACCTGGGATGGGGTTAAAACAAGGGTTTTATAACCAAACTAATTCTTTCTTTACCCTTTGCACATACACTGTTTCAAACCAGGATTGTTTGTTGCAGCCCCTTAGGAATCAGTGTTCTTTTCTTTCTTTCTTTTTTTTTTTTTTCTTTTATTACCACGTGTTTGTAGAGTGTAATGTTTGTATTCACCTTAGGGACTGTGTACATGTACTTAAGATGCCTTAATCCTTTCAGCGCCCCCCTGCCCTCCCCCAGCCTGGCATCTCTAGACTCCCTTCCCATCTGTAAAAGATCTATCTCCCTATTTCCTGTTGAACTTCTTTATTGTTGTTGTTGCTGCTGTTTAAATTGCTTAGCTTTAGGGTGATTATATAAGATAACTTATCTGACATTTAAGTTTGTGTGTCTGTTTTATTTCACTTAAGTGGGCTGCCAGAATTCTTGGAAATCTGACAATACTTGGTGTTTTTTTTAACTTATGTAACTTCTTAAGATTCACCTCGTACCTGGCCAGATCATGAGCAGATTCATCCGGGTTATTTTTGCAGTAGGGATGACAGGAAGAGAACCCTACATTGGTTTTTACCATCAGACTAGTAAGTGGCACAATAGCTCCTTTTCGCCTGAGTATCTGCTCAGGATTATATCAAGTCCAATGCCTCTGTATCTTGTCTGTTATGGCAAAGACTCCATATCAAGTTACTGCAGTCCCTTCCTAGATGAATAAACTGAAGCCCATAGAGGATGCGTCTTGCCTGAGTTCTGTGTTTGATTTCTGACCACATTACCTCTGCTTCCCATCAGTCATCCTTAATGTGAAATGTGTTTTCATATAGCTGTTTATAATCTGCAGAATACAGTGTACATCAAAAAACACCACAACATGTTGCATGAATTTTTAAATGATACAGAGTTTTCAAATCTTTACACAATTACTCTTTTATGACTCCATTACATATATTTATCATTAATTTAAAAGTCCCTATTACTCTTTGCATCTTATATATACATCCATAGTCTCATATTCTTCTTTGTGAGCCTGTTTGGAAGTACTAGATGGGAGCACATCTACTCATATATCTTTGACAGAGGAAAAAGTCCTCCTCTACCCAGGTGGTTGTCCTCTTCCACTAAGCACGCATCTTCAGGAGAGACACACATGGAGCAGTGAGAGAAAGTGGACACCCACCTACCCAGTCAGATCAGCCGAATCAACTTGGACATCAATGAGGCGACAGATGCCACAGCCAAATTATCCCCACATCCTCATGTTCCTCTTTAGTTCTATTTTCTAATGCAAAGCTCAGTAATTTCTAGATGTTCATTAAATTTTCTGTGATCTTCCAAATATGTGAAACTCCTACTTTAGGATATGCATTGAATCCCATATTTGACCACTGCTGAAGTGGACTCTTGGTGTATGAACTGAATTCATTTATAAGGGCTGGTTGTAACTCAAGCCCGCTCAGATTCCTCTACACCATCTTTAGTCTCTCTCCTGTACTTGGACAGATCTCAGTGTTTTTAGAGAGACATTGATCCAGGATAACTCCACAGAGGAGAGGATGTTGTAATGTTCTTTGCAGAATTCTTTAGTGGTTAAGTCTATATCTTAGGCCATCCAGAAACACAAGTAGCCAGCATTCTGGTCAAAACTCAAAACTTTATTTGTAAGATAAAATTAAAATTCCAGGTGTAACCCATTCACCTCAAGCTGGTTGTAACTCAAGTGTCCTCTGTATTCTTAGACTTATTTTCTGATTCACTTATTTCTGTTTTGAAAGAGCTGAAATTTCAAATGCAGATATATTTGAAGTAGACCAGAATGTCGAACCCAGTTTCAATGATATTATTCTTAGAACTATACCTTGAAGAAATTGCTGACCAAGTAATAGAAGTTGATATGGAATGCCAAACAGATGCATTTCTGGACAGACCATCAACACCACTTTTTATTCCTGCTAAAACTAACAAAGATGTGGCCACTGAAATACAAGAGGGAGAGGTAAAAACACTTCTTTGACTTCCTTCTGTCTTTATAAACAAGGTAAATTGTGTTTGGGTAAAGTGTTCTAACCAAGAATCACTTCACAATCAGAAAGTTTCTAGTTTTTGTATTTCTTTCCAAATGTTATTTTTAGTAGTTTTATTCTTCAGTAATCAAAAACGTTTTTAAATAACATGTTCTGATATTTCCTCTGTGTTTGTCAAAAATAAATTATTGGAAATATTTTTAGAATAAGTGTATATTTTATATACTTGTTTAATAGATTTAATATAAAGAAGAATAATATTTCTGGCATATGAGACTCCAGTCTTGTTTTTTTATGGGTTACATTACTTTTATGAAGATACTATCTCTGTTTTTAAAATCTTAATTATATTTTCCTGTCAACATAGGATGCATAAATAGACAAATTTATTAAATTAAAGAAGCCATTGATTATATGCAAAGTGATGTAAGATTTAAAACTTGATGGAATTTAGAATTGTCATTGAATTGGAAAAAAAATAAGTTTTCAAAAGTTATATAAAAGGATATATTCACTTCTAAATCCTAGACAAGAAATTATTTAAAACATTCCTCATATACATGGTACTAGAGATTGAACCCTGTTGCACTCTGCCACTGAGCTACACTCCCCTCTTTTAGTCTGCTTTTTTTTCTGCTTTGTTTTTTATTTTTTTAGTTTTGTTTTATTTTGTTTTTGTGAGACAGGTTCTCACTAAATTGTCCAGGCAAAGCTTGAGTTTGAGATTCTCTTTCCCAACTAGCTGAGATTACAGATAAGCTCTATCAGACCCAGCTAAAATATCCGTTGTTCTTCTCTAGTTCACCACATTGTTATTTTTTAAACAGCCTGTAAAAAAATCAAACGAGGGGGAGGCCAGGGATTTAGCTCAGTGGTTCCAGTGCCTGTCTTGCAAGTGCAAGGGTCCAGGTTCAATCCCCAGTAACTATATACCATACTGAGTGTGGAGACTCACACCCAGCAGCAATTAGTACCACATACCACAGTGTCAGGCATGGTTGCTCACGCCTGTAATCCCAGCACTCGGGAGGCAGGTGCAGGAGGATTGCTGTGATGTGAGTTGGAGGCTGAGCTCAGGGCCAGCCTGAACTACA
>PVIR01033979.1:0-17512 GCA_004026965.1 Petromus typicus
GGTAGACACATTCCTTTTAGCTCCCCATGGAGGTTCACTACATCACAGTGGGAGTATGTGTGATAGCAAAATCACAGATTTTGAGAATTAGAGGATAGGAAAAGGGAAGGTGTCAGGTGGACTGTTCCCTCCCAGGACATGCTCCAGTGACCTCAAGAGTTTCCACTTGACCCCTCTGATTAACAGTATCACCACCTTCTCATGGTACCAAGCTGGGAGATGAAGTCTCTAACTCATGGGCTTTTGAGGGATGCTCAGGAGAGCAAGAAGCTGCTAAAGAAGTCGGGACTTGGCTCTTCAATGTTCCACATGGAGGAAATATAACAGAAAGATGCAAATTACTCAGAAGGCTGCTTTTCTCTCCCTTGGAACAGATGTGATGTCTTTGGCAATCTGGAAGCACAGAAAAAGCTGGGAACATGGGTTCTGAGCAGAGGACTGCTGCTGAGGCATAAAGAATCTAGCACAGAATGCAGTCCTGAGAGAGGTGCATGTGGAAGGACATGGAGACATGAGGAGCCAAGACTCACTAGATGAGCAATAAAAGCGCAGTATCCAGCTAAGACAGGGCTGATTTTACACATGAGACATAAGCTTGGTTTGGAACCTGTGAATATACTAGGGAGGCACTGGGTACATTCCCCAGAAGAGAAATGAAGTCTAACAACATTTGACAGAGCTCAGTCACTGGCTGGATAGCAGTGATTAGCCACCTCCCCATTGCAACTACCTAAGGAAACACTGAAACCCTTTTGGAGGTTCATCTGGAACCTCTGTAACTTATTCACACTTTTTTTTTTTCTTTTGGAGGCTACTGTCAACTGAACTCATGACCTTACACTTACAATGCAGTTTTTGGAGCCACTGAGCTAAATCCACAGCCCTAGCTGCTGCAATTTCTATACAAAAGTATTCAAATAAAAAGTAAAGAGAAATGGTGAGATACAAAAATACAGTTTCTGGCAATAACTGATAAAAGCTTTAAAATTAAAAAAAAAAACTAAATTAAGTGTTTTGGCATGTTGAGTCCAATAAAACCATCTCTTAAACATGAACTAAGATCCCAAGAAAAAGGGACAGAATGGTATATAGAAAGAGATCAGCTCAGAGTTCGGTGAATTTCACCAATGAAAGACATCAGTCCACAAATTCAAGAAACTCTGAATTTAAGGAGAATAGATATGAGGAAAATCACTCCCAACAATTCCATGGCATAACTGAAAAAAAAGAGAAATTAAAAACCTTAAAATCAGCCAAACATGAAGATATGTCACCTTGCAAGCAACAGAAAGTCTGAGAGGTATAATGAACCAGGAATCAAAAGGTCACATGTTAAAAAATAAGCCTGCCAAAGAAAAATTGTATACCTACTTTACATATTCTTTAAAAATTATAGCTATGCAAAAATATTTTCAGCCACCCCCAAAAAATTTTATCAACAAACTTTTGATTTAAAAAGTTATCATGAAAAACTCCATTATTTTGTAATTATGATAAATGAGTTCTTAGGGATGTCACAAATTTAAAATACAAGATGCTTAAATAAAAAACCATATACTAGATTCAGCTCTATAAATTTACTTCTTTAATTGACTTAATTAGAAATTAAAATGCTATTTGTTTTAACAATTGATGATGCCTTGCCATATAATTTTTCCTAAATTTTTCCTAAACTGAGCATTAGCTCAGCTGCTGGGACTACTCCCTCCCCCAGCAGGAAAACAAGCCAGATATTTTCATCTTTATTTTATGTAAAATGAAAGTCATGCTCATACATTCAGATACTGGAATTTCATGAGACAACAAAATCTAAACTAGAATGAATATTTGTTATCTATTATTCATCAGTTGGATACTACAAAGTAGAAAGTAATAATATTATGTTGAAAATATAGTAATTATCAAAGATATAACTGTAGAAGCTTCTAAAGAATTTGTATCAAAATTTCTATTTTTTCAAAGCTCCATTAACAGTATATTTAGCCTCTGAATAAAATACCATAACAGTCTTCAATGTTTTTAACACTCCTAACTACTGGTTCTCACTCTTAGTTTACAATTCTATAAGAAGCTAAGATGCCACAAGCTTTCAGGTTTTACTGGCCAATTGCCATATGAAAGGCTACACAAAAGTTACTGCCATAATGTTCGGGCACTCACAGCCTCTTTAAGCTTTGAAAGGCCATAAGACAAACTCCTGATTCAGTTCAAGATATAACTTTGGAAGGTGAGAAAATTTCATATGATGACGGAGTTTCTAAAGTGTATGTTAAGTCAACCACCTGGAACAAGGGAAGCGCGAAGCCAACGGATACTGTGAGCTCATTCCACGTTCATAATGTTTTCTTGGAAAAGACAGTACTGAAGAGATGTCTTCCCTGTAACCCTGGAACATCACTCTCAACTACTTTCGAAACAGACTGTGGCTTCGTTTCTGTTTTATAATGTGACTCCTTCTTCAAATAGGACTTTTCCCAGTGAAGAGTCCATGTGAAACAAAAGAGCCAAAATTCTTGTAAAATACACTAAAGAACACTGCCAGAATAATCTCTACTTTGAAACATTATTTTACTGTATGTCTTTCTTAAAAATAATAATGAACTTATCAAATATATCAAATCATATATATATATATATATATATATATATATATATATGATGCTTGCATTTGGGGCAATTTTCCTCACACATTTTATTGCATGTATGGTAAAATATCAAAGCACTTTTGACCTTCTTAGTTAAGATATTCAAGAACTAAAATTAAGTAGCTTAAGTATGAGTATAATCTGTTGTTGTTAGTGTATATTTTTATTTACTATGTGAAATGGGTAATAAATCTTGTTTTTAAAGGTAATATCTTTTGCCAAAATCCATGAACCAAATTCACCAAACTTCCTGCCTGTCATTTGTTGGCTGACTGATATATATATATATATTTTTTTTCTTTCATGTTGAGAATATCCTAAAACTTGCACATGTCACTGGGCTGGTCTGAAAAAGAGCTTTTGCTCTCACATGACAGAGCAACAGGTTATCTGAGAACTTTGATGTGAAGCTCCCCATGCTTTACCATGAAGAGTTAAATACAACAACTTAAAAAGAAAACTTGTGCAGGACCAGATGGAGACTTGTGACAAGAAGTCATGAAGTGGATCATATAATGGAAGTTATTTCTGAAACACGGAGGAAAATGTTACTGCTAGACCAGCAGTCCTAGGGGAAAAAAACAAGCAGCTCTCCTTGGTCCTTTTATTGACCTGTCGTCATCCTCTAACATAATCAGACGCTTAATTATGCACTTCCCAAGGGAGACAAACACGCAAAAGCTACCATGAGCTTCCCCAAACTCAAAACTGAGGCACCCGTCTGCCACCCTTCTTGGTACCACCCCTCATACTACCCACCCTCGCCTGTGCCTTCGCACAGATCCCGCTTTACCTCTACCACATATCTTATTCCAGAAATTCCCTACCATGTATACCCTGAAAGGACCTCAAACTTTATCAGAAAAGCAATCACTGATCAAGAAATGGTGGTTTGATTCTCTTAGAAAAACATCATTAGAATCACCAGTCTTTAAAGAACAAGAAACAATTTAAAGAAAAAAAATAAATTTTATTTCAAAGAAAGAAAAAATTACTCTGAATTATAACTCTTATTGTTGTGACTTTTCTTATATTTTATCATTACGTTAGATGCTGGATAGCAAAATTGTGCATGAAGAATTTCTGGGAGTTAATGTCAGGGAGTTAATTATTATAAGTTAAATCCATAAATATGCAATATCTATTAAAATGGTAAAGATCTTAGATTACAGTGGATAAAATCTTCCAAAAGAAAAGTAACTAAACCTCAAGTAGCGAATTTTCACTTGTTCCCATCTGTCTTACATAGTGGCTTTGGGGAGGTTGATATTAAACACAAATGCTCCAATAAATATCACCACTTCCCTGTGACGCCAAAATTGAACTCAAAAAGAAGGTTCCATCCGTGAGACACACCGAGCAGCAGGTTGACATCTGTAGGCGGGACAAGTCCCAACTAAGGTGCGAAAGCGGGTCCTGAGAGCCTCTCCGCCCCGCAGAGCTCCAACACAGAAAAGACGCTGATCTCAAACACGTTTAGCAAGCGAGCCTCGGACCCGAGTAACAAAAGGAATCGCCAGGAAAACGTGGAGCAGCTGCCTCAACTACACACTAAACCTGTCTCTCACTCCATCCACCTGCCACAAATAACCCGCCTCGGTACGCACTTCAGAAACCGGCAAAGAAAACGAGCAAAAGAACCAAAGTTTGCTCTGTGCCTCGCACCACTGCGGGCGCAACTTGGGCGTCTGTGACCCCGCTCCGGACGCCCCGGGACGGAGCTGTCCACCGCGCGGCCGCCCGCGACAACACTCACCCGCGAGCGCAGGACCTCCGGCGTGTGGATCCCGGCTCTCGGTCGCACCTGCCCGGGGACACAGTGGACTCGCCGGCCTCCGATGCCTCCGATGCCGGCCTCCGCCGGACCGGACGCCGCCGCGAGCCCCGCACAGACAAAGGCGGCGGCCGGCGAGGTGCGCGTCCGCGGGGCTGCGGCGCCGGCTCCCTGCAGCCCGCTCCGGGCCGGCCCGCGCCGCGCAGCGACCGTCGTCGGCTCCGCGCTCCTGCAGGGGCGCGGCCGCCGGGGACCGTGCGACGCCGCCTCGGGTGTAAACGGCGCGGCGCTCTCCGGAGGAGAGGAGCCAGGAGCGGGGGCGCGGGCGGGCGGCGCAGCCTGCACGGCCCCGAGCGGCTCCCGCGGGCGGTCCCGGCGCCCGCCGACAGCCCGGCCCCGAGCGCAGCCCCGAGGCGGCCCGAGCCGAGGCACCTGCTGGCCCGCCCGGGGGTCCCGCGCCCGCTCGGGGACGCTGCCGGGACGCGCGGAGCGCGCGGGAGCTGCCCGGACGGCGGCGGCGGCGCTCACGGCTCACGGCGCGCGGGGCTCGGGCCACCGGCAGGCAGCGCGGGCGGCGGCCGCTCCCAGCCTTTGTCACCGCCGCGCCGCGCTCCTCCCCGGCCGGCGCGCAGCAGCCCGGCTCCGGCTCTGGCTCCGGCTCCGGCTCCGGCTCCGGCTCGCTCCCGGTCCTCTCCGCCCGCCGCCCCCTCCCTCCTCCGTCCCCCTCTCCCAGCCGGCGCTCGCTCGGCGCCCATGATGTCATCCGGTGGAAACCTGCCATGCTCAAAACTGGAATGATCCAGCGCTCACGCGGGGCGCAGAGGGCGGGGGCGACCTGGCGCCCCCGGGGGTCCCCAGAGCCTGGTCCCACGGCAGGGGTCTCGGGAGAGCGGCTCGGAGAGTGTGGGGTCTCGGGTGCAGTGGGCACGGAGCGGGGACAAGAGCGCGCTCGCTGAGGTGAGCGCTCCAAAGGGGACACTCGACGCCGGCAGAAGCAGCAGGAGGAGAAAGTTTCCTGGGCGTCTCGGAGCCGCACCACGGAGGGCACCTGCGCTGCCCACGGGCTGGGCCCCCGGGCCCCCGAGCCCCAGCCTCAGAGCGAAAGTTACGGATGTCTGGGCAGCGCCAGCCTCGGTGATGAGCAGCTAAAGGGGCGAGGAAAGGGAGGAGGGCAAAGGAATCAGAGATCAGACCTCAGCCCGGGGGCTGCGAGGGTCTGGAGGCCAGCGCTGAAAAGCGCGCTTCCGGGGCAAAAGGGCATCGAAGGAAACTCACCTTTGGCCTCCGTGCTGCTGTCTTGTCCTCCTACCAAATACTCGGGACCGAGGGCTCCTCCTCTGCTCCCAACAGTTGCAAACATGGGTGAAAGTGCAAATTTCCAGAGGTCGACTGACAAGAATAAAAGACGTGATGTCAACTCTTTATTCAGTCTTATCAGTGTTACTTATATTGATGGAAGTTTTATTATCTGATAGAGGAAGACAGCTTCAAAGTTATAAAGATTTCCAATATTCACACACACACACACACACACACACACACAAACACACACACCCTGAAGGTCCAGGCTTACACTGGTCTAGAGCAACTTGGACTTAATACTGTACCCGATCTCAACAACTAAAAGTGCTCTGAGGCACTGGCGCCTCCATTTCTCCGGGACCGTCTACTGTCACCGCTGGGAGAAACTGACACTGCAGAGGTCAGTACCAATGTCGGTGCTGAGTGCCCAGGCTTAGCTGAGAGTAAGGAGGCAGAGGCAGGGACATGGGGACAAGAGGACTGCGCTGCTGGGAACAGCTGTCATCCTGCAGAAGTGTGCAGAGAGGAATAGCAGAGTCACAGATATGGACACCATGAGAGACTCTTCATTCTTTGTACATATAACAAGAATTTCGTACAACAGCAAGAAGAATAATGGCCAGACACTTCGAGGGTTGCTCCGTGCGGCAGATAATCTTGTTAATACATAAGACACCATGGAATCAAGGAAGCGGAGGATAGCGCGCCTATCCCAGCATGCTCAACACCCTGGGTTCGTTCCCAGCACCACAAAAAAAGGAAATTGTAAAACCTAGTGGATTTTCTCAGAAAGAGATGATAACGATGTAAAAAGGCAGGAATCAGAAATTACTTTTAATAGTAAGTATCAGAAAGTATATAATGAACTCCAGAAGTATAAACTTACACTTAACTATTTTTAAATTAAATTGTTTTTAGGTAATTGTAAATCTGTATGTGGTTTTACTCAGGTTTTATAACCTGGCTAATTTCCTTACATGTTTTGAAGTTTTTTTCTTATTTTATTGCTAAGAAGTACAAAAGAACATAAAAGTAAACACTATCTAGATGCAAGTATTTTAAATACTAAAAAATGAAGTTTTTTAAATCCAAGCAAATGGGGAATAAACTGGATGAAAACATTGCAAGAGTAAGAATTTATGATGTAAGCAAATGGCAGTGTTTGAGATAAGAAAGTGAACCAATGGCTTGAAAAAAAGTAATTAGAATTGCTAATGATGCTGTTCTAAGCATATGAGAAAGTCAAGTTGTAAACCTTCCCCTAGATTGGCTCCTTGATGCCACATCCATCTTCATTGTCTCTGCTTATCTTGTTCTTCAGCCCTGTCCCACCTAAGGACAGCCTGGAGACAAAGAATCTCAGGGGTAGTTGGCCTACCTGAAGACTTTAGTTGCCATAAAGATCAGAAAATGAGTCCTTCAGCCTCTTTTCATTTTAAATCACTACTCTAAAGGATGAAAGTCAAGCCTATATCTTTAAGAAGCATGAAATACATTAATATGTGATTACTTAATTGATTCTATGGAAAAGTCTTCAGTTTTGTGATTCTAGACTTCTTGGAGGATTAAAAATACTGTTCTATGGGGCCAGGAATTTAGCTCAGTGGTTCCAGCGCCTGTTTTGCAAGTGCAAGGATCCAGGTTCGATCCTCAGTAACCACGGACAATACTGGGAGTGGAGACTCAGGCCCAGCAGCAACCAATACCACATACATCAGTGCCGGGCATGGTGGCTCATGCCTGTAATCCCAGCACTCAGGAGGCAGAGGCAGGAGGATTGCTATGATGTGAGTTTGAGGCTGAGCTCAGGGCCAGCCTGAACCACAAAAGTGAGACCCTGTCTCAAAAAAACCTAAAAAAAAATAAATAAATACTGTTCTATGTCTGTCCCTATGACTTCACAAAGTTAACTGACTTATTAACAAGATCTATCCCTGTGTGTTTACCTACTAAGGTCCTGTGCCATGATATTTCCCACTTCTAATGCATGCTTTTATTTCTTTGCAATTTTGAAGTCATTCTGTTGGAATATTTTAAGATATTCATGTCCAAATGGATGGCTAACACAACCAAAATTAAAACATCCAATTGTTACCATAGAAGATAAAAGTATCACAAGTCTTAGAAAGAAAATTACATCCAAAATCATACCTCACATCCCTAAACTACATTTTAATCTTGTTTAGATTATGAACATGGTAAACTTTGGAATTGAAGATTTACTACAGTGCTCTCATCACGACATATGAGTCTCTTCAAAACAGCAGCCAGAGCTGCACTGATAGAAAAAAATAGATGTTTTAGCTCATGAACTCCACTAAGTTATAAACTTTTGCACTCTCTCTAATTTAATTAGAACTAACAACTATTTTTTTTTAAAAACCTAGTTTTCCTAGAGAAGAGTTTATTATATGTTGCCAAAAATAAAAGGACTATAATTATTAAGCCCTTGTGCTGTGCCAAACACTATGCTGGGTTGTTACACGTCCTGTGATGCCACGAGTACCTTGTCAATGTCTTTTGAAGATAATGAAACAGACCAAGAGAGATTTTTTAAAATGTCCTGGTGAGTGAACTAGTGCAAATCAGATCTTTACTGATGGAAAGGGAACTAAGAGGTGGAGGGAAGGGAGGAGGAGAAGCAAGATGAGAAAAATGTAAAAGATAATTAAGATGTGTTATGTACATGTACCAACTCTTGTATGAATGTAGGCTTTCGGCAGTGTAAATATGTACTAGTAAAAATTATTTTTGACACAGGGACTCCCTTTGTAGTTGAGGCTGGCCCTGAAATCTTATGTAGCCCAGGGGAGTCTCAAACTCACAGCAATCCTCCTGCCTCTGCCTCCCAAGTGCTGAAATTACAAGTGTGAACCACCACACTCAGCATTATGATATGTGGTACAAGGGATCGAACGCAGGACCTTGCGCTTGCCAAGCAAACACATAACCACTGAGCTAAATCACCAGCCCAACAAAGTAATTTTTTATAAAATTAAATTTACCATTTGATTCGATCAGTCTAAATACATAAAGATTGCTGTAATAGCAGAGTGTTGTAACTTTTAGATAGTGTTTCTCTGCAGAGAAAATGAAAGCAAAGAGATATACATGTCTACATGTACCTATGTATTATTTTTGTGCTTTATTTGGTGAAGCCAATAATACATTCCAGCAAACTTTTCTATCAGTTACTAAATTCATTACTCATTTCTATTCTTTTTATCCTGATTTGCCAAAGTTATTTATGAAGAAAACAACTTTGGGCCACTAAATGAGTTTTGTTTTATATCGACCAAAAAGAATTTTAGACATAAAGCAAGCTTCAGTGACTCTGTACTTGGAAGCAGTGCTTTAAAATGAAATGACAAAGAAAAGCCGTCATAAACCATTACTTTAAATAAAGGCAAAGATAAGCTCAGCGAGTGTCTTCCCTGTTCTCTTAATCCACGAGTGGATCAGTGAAAGTTAGCTACACATCCATCTCCAGGAAGCCCGTCTTCCACACTGTGAATATTAACGAGAAAACGTAGATTATTTTACACTTTGGATCTCAGAGGATTCGTGTCTCTATCAGAGAAAGTAATATTCCCTGGGCACAGATGCATAGCCAACCTGCTTTAAATAGAAAGATTTGGTGTACGTTTTTCCCCAAAACTTTTATCTTATCTTTTTTTGGTAATTGGCTAATATTCAGCAACTCTGTTACCAAGGGTTATTGGCACAGATGTGTGAGAAAGTTATAGGCGATAGTCATCTTTCAAGGTAAGTTGTTACTTCAGCTTCACCCATAGCAGACACTCATCTTTCAAGGTAGGTTATTACTTTAGCTTTTTCAAGTTAATTTCTCATTTATAAAATAAATAATTTAAACAATAGTGTGAATCTTTGTTTGTAAGATATGTCAAACAGGTATACATCTTTGTATGCATATGACCTAACTATGACAGTTAATATGATTTTGGCTTCAGACATTCTATCAAGCAGCCTTCTTACAAATGAGGACTGGCCCTGCCCCATGTCCCAGCTTCATTTCCTACCCCTCTTTCCTTTGTGCTGGTCACGGACACTAACCTGACATAGACTAGGAGTCCTGTATCAATTGCCTTTGTGTAGGATCCAAAGAAAGGATGAAGAGCATTTTCTTTCAGAAAGAGGAATTCCTACTTCAAAGTAGATTCAGTGCCTAAGCAAAGAAAAGGATGCTTTGCATTAGCAATAGCAAGCTCTGCATAAACACAGTTAAACACTTTTCCTCTAAAATGGAAGTACCTGGAAAGTGGAGATGTCTAACCTGGCACCTGTCAGTCCCTCAGTCTCAAAGTTGAGACTTGTCTTAATCAAATGCATAATGTATTCTAGAAATAATAGTAGCAGTGATTGCCTGCAATATTTCTACCCAGATCATATCATGATTATATATTTTTCCTCAAATTACTTTAATTATCCTGATAACTCCATTTAGGAGCATGGAATTAAATACAGCACTGAAACAAATACAACTGGGTGATAGTTTTCAGATTTTTAGAGTTATCCTTTGAGAAGGTATAGGACCTACTGTATTTTGTGTACTATCTTCACTGGTGAAATTAAACACAGCAAAAAATGTCTGCAATGAAATGAGTGGAAGTTAATGCCACCTAGAACATGCGTCACAGCAGTTCAGGTCAGGTTCTGCCAAATGAACTGGGAAGAATTTCAATGCTCAGAGATTCTGGATTTTAGGATTATGCTATAAGCAGTAGTATCAGGTACCATTTTAAGCATTTTATATGCATTTGCTTTGAAGTCACTGTTAGGCACTTTTATTGTTCCCATTTTTATATTACTAATACTTGATGTACAGGGTAATTAGATAATTTATTTGGTTCAGTTTATGAACCAGAAGAAGTTCAAATAGTTTTGTATTAAACATTTAAAAATACATTTTAAATGGCATTAAGAAAAACATACACAGACATTTATCTTAGTAAGACATTTCTGTTACAAGCAATGGAGAAAATTATAAATAAAATAATAATATATGTTACCAAATAAGGTACAAAATTCTAAACAGAAATAGCATATCATATTTTATTGCTTAATAAACTAGAGCATGATTGACATATTCAATACACAGAGTTCGGATACATCAGTGAAATGTCCTATGGATTCAGTACAAAAGAGAAAAAAAGATGTAAAAATCACAAAAGAACTATCAGTGGCAGAAACTAAGTGCTAAAACTGCAGTTTGAAACTAATGTTGAAATGAGATCTGGTGCCTCAAGTTACGAACGGAAGCTTTCTGTAACTTGTAACACTCTCACAGGTGAGGGGAGAGATTTATGTATTTTGAGTGATCACTATGTTTGCGCGGGTTTTCAGAAGGCAATCAACAGTACATGCCAAATGCTTAAAGAATTCTCAAAGATGACTTGATTTTATGACAGCTCCCAGAGAGATGTGAGGAAATGCTTATCCTTTAAGTATTCATTAAAAAGTAACTGTCGGTATAACAAAGGTAAACCAGTGAAGTGCATTGCCATGATGTCAGTAAAACAACTTCAAACAAACAAAGTTGAAAAAATTACTTGGACTGATCAATGTATCACTCTGCAACACATTGCTGGCCTCAAAGAACAGACGAAGATAGGAATTCATAGCTAAGTTTCCTGATGTCACAGTAGCAGGTTCTCTGGAGTAGCTGCCAGGGAACTTGACTTCCTGAAGCCCTCCAGGGTGGTTTCTGCAGATGTCCTCAACCAGGTGGGAGGGGAATTTTCACTGCAAAGATACTTTTGCCACAGACAGTAACTGATGACTATCTGTGACATTGTTGCATTCCCACTGCAGACATGTATGCTGTCCTTTTAGTCAAACAAGTTGCAAATATTGCAACTGTTGGTTAACATTGACTCAAAAACCTCCCCAAACTAGATTAGTCCAACCACAGTCTAATAGAACATTAATATTAACCAGTAGATATAACCTTTTTACAATTTGTTTACTACCCTTTTAAAGCCCTACCTCCAGCCCTTCTTTCTTCTTTATTTTGTAATCTTTTCTTTGGTAAATAGATCATCCAAGTTTTCAAGCACTCAGTCTAAACACAACTGCAAAACTTTCTTTTCCCCTGCACACCACTGGAATAACAAAAATCTCATGAATCTCAAAAATCCTGTATATACTATTTTTTAAATAATATTGTTTTGGTTGATTAAACCCAATTCTTTTAAAACAAGATGGACATCATAGCAACTCTGTCACTGTGCTTTCCAATCAGATGTGCTATCATGTATATAAGTAAAGTCCTGTGGATACAAGTGACATCATCACCAAGGCTACATAAAAGCCCCTTGCTCAACCTTCTCAACCTCCCTTACTGTTTTTCTTATTTACAAAATTTTTATCTGGTGCTGGTTATTCTGTTTGCCTCCCTCTGCTCATTCCATATTCTTTGCCCTACTCAGCCCCACAATGGGCTGACCCCTCTGTAGTTTCTTTGTCACTTGGCTTCTGATTGGATTTGGCTTGAACACTCAAGAAGGATTTGGAGCTTGGGAATGAAGAGAACTGGATCATGCCTTCCTCTGATTCCTTCCTGTTGAACTGTTGTCCAGAATGATACTACTTTCTTTGTAATTACAGTTTCTCCCTTGATTCCAGCTATCAGTCAGGGATTCATGATGCCTAAGGATTAATAAACATTGGCGGGGCAAGGGTTTCCCACTCTTGCTAGTTCTCACATCCCTTGCTAGTTCTGACTACATCTCAGTGGATAGTCTCTTCAGTAAAAATGTCCTTTTATACAACTGTGATCAAAACAGAGAATGACATAAATACACTATTCTAAACTATTGGATTAGGCTTCAGTGGATTTCATGTCTGCACTTTTCCCCTCTACCCTATCTTCAGTGCAAAACAGACTTCACATGCACTCAGGGTATCAGTTCTCAGATGTGAGCAGTGCCTTTCTCCTGAGCACAACTTTCAGTGCCTCCCTTCATTGTTAATTGTAGTCCCCCCTGGAGGTTAGTGAAAGTGGGCTATAAATGCTTAAACACATAAGAATTTTCCATGGGAAAAAACTCAAAGTCTTACACACTATTATTTTATTAAATTATGTTTTTCTTATTAATCAAATGCCTGCTTACTTAAAACATGGCTGACTTCATATCTACCCAGTCATTGCATATTTTCTCAGGTGATCAAATTTCCCATCTGTGTATTAAAATAATCTTCACATCTGAAATATAGAATCCAGGCTGTTTAGTTTACTGTAATGTCACTCATATGAATTTACATGTCACCTCATCATCTCTCTCCCTCTCTGCACCTTTGCTTTAGGTAATCACCATCCTGTCTGAAAGATTCCCACGCAGGTTTAATGGCCTTTGCGTGGCACACTCCCTGTCATCTTTCATAGAAGTAATATTTCATTGAAAAACAATAGCATGGAATTTACGTATATGCATTCTCTCATTCAATATTTATTGTAATTATAGAAGTGAAGTTTAAGGGCTTGTACAAAAATTAAGATGTGATATCAGACTTAAAATTCAAACCTACATCTTAAAAACTAAATGATATTTTCTATAAGATTCTATTTCAAAGTTCAGGAAATTACTTCCTCAAAAGTTTTCATGCCTTCCTAATTTTAATTCCATGCCTCTCTACTATCTCTTCCACTAAGATATACTTAAGAATGGGAAATTTAGCTTTAATTTTGTTTACTTTTCCTTTTTTTATTAGATACAGTCTCTTTATGCTGCCCAAGCTTGCCTCAAAATCTAGGATCAAGCAATCCTCCTGCCCCAATCTCTTTAAATAGCCAAGACTACAGTTGCCCACCAAACACAAAACCTTTTTTTCAAAAGCTTTTCTTTTTTGGTAGCAGAAATTAAGAAGATGTCTGAGTATTTAACATAGAAGAGCTTATCATAATTATTAATGTATTCTAAAAGAATGACTTTATTTTAATATTAAAGTAACATCTATTAGGAAGTGTTCCATTGTGATATTTCCAAAAGTGCTCATTTTTATATATTCTTGACTCAGTACTAGGTAAGTGTTTAAATAGACTGATATCAGAACATGTCACTGAGGCAAACGGACCATTTTCTCTGAATTTTTATCATCTCAGTTACCCCATCATAATTAACTAAACATATGTGCCAAGAATCCTCAGTTTTTCTGTCAACTTCAGTAGACTTGGTGGGTTGTTAGTGTTGGGGTTTTTTTTGTTTGTTTGTTTTTGAGACAGGGTCTCACTTTGTAATTCAGGCTGGCCCTGAGCTCAATCTTGAACTCACAGCAATCTTCCTGCTTCTGGCTCCTGAGTGCTGGGATTATAGGCATGAGCCACCATGCCTGGCACCGTGGTATGTGCTTCTGAATTCTGGTGGGCCACAACACCTGGCATTGTTGTATGTTGTATGTTGTATATTTATGTTGTATGTGGGATCGAATGTGGTACCTTGTACTTGCAAAGCAGGCACCAGAACCACTGAACTTAATCCCCGGCCCAGACTTGGTGTTTATATCTGTGTTGATAGCATTTAATTTTGTAACCAATCATACTTATACAGTGAAAACCAATATTTATCTAATATCTACATTTGTAATTAAGGTTGTTTCTAATTTACTCTGCTTACAGATTCAATTTAAAGTGTGCATATGGCAAATGGAAAGGCAGCCAAATATCTATATTTAAATCATAAAATAAATGCATACAAAACAAAAATTAAATATGTAAACAATATCCTTCAACCAAAAGCTATTTTGTGACAAAAATAGTTTATAAAGAATCCAACTGCAACTTAGTTAATGCTATAAACTCATGCAGAAATCTTGGAAGGTGTTATGCTATATTCCTGGCATGACTCAGAGTCCTTTACATTCATTGTTATCTAATGAGCACAGCAAATTTGTGCAATAGGCATTATTATTTTTCTCATTGTATAGATAAGAAAAATGAAGTAAAAAAGAGAAAAAATGAGTCCTAGAATTGTATGTTATATATTGTGAAATAGAAAATGCTCAATGTAAAATAAGGTGAAAGGGGACAATGTTGAGATTGTAACAAAAATGTAAGAAAACAAATTTTATGTATATGGGGGGTGGTAGGGTGGGTAGGGCTATGGGAAAAAATGAGAATTAAGTTGTGTCTTATACTTGTACAAATCCCCATTATGGAGTGCAATCATGATATGTATATTTAATGTACCAATAAAGATTAAAAAAATAAAAATTAAAAAAAGAGAAAAGCAACTTTGGAAAATCATACAACTATTGATAACTCAAGTGGTATTTAGTACCCAAGCAGACCAGTTTCCCAGCCTGCTTGATCAGTATAGACTTGTATCTTTATTAAATAAATAGCAAATCAAATTGGAAATTTTTGGTGAAAAACAAAGCATTAACTGAGAGATTACCTTGGCCGATATTCCTGCTCTGATTCCTCAAATAAACACACTTCTTTTATGTGGGGGGAAATCTCAGTGAATAATCACAATACATTTGCACTAAGTATTTAATCACATCTATAATTTCTTTCTACACTGTCTTTACAAAGTGACCTCTGCATGTAGTTTGATTTCTCATGGAGAGGCAGCATATCTTAATAAATTAAAAGCACACTTACCAAAGCCAGTTTTCCTGAGTTTGGATTGTATTTACAGCACTTTCTAGCTGTGCATTTCAATTTCCTTACCTATCAAATGAGAGTAATAGAATTGATTTTATGGGGTTTTGTGATGATTGTATTACTTGATATATTGGAAGTATTTGACAGTTCCACGTGCACAGTAAGAGCTAGTTATTAGTATTTTCTCACTGTAAATATATTATCTTCTTGGTAAACATTTGTTAGGTACTTCTGTGTAGAAATTAATAAAAAATTATTTCAATTTATAGACATCTACTGTGTCCTTCGGTTTCATGATTTCCAAAGTCCACATAAGGCTGAAAGACAGCATTTAACATTTCAGTGGACTAAAAGATTTCGGTATTCTAGCCACCAATAAGATTTTGACACAAGTTTCTTGGATAAGGAGTTGAAATTTCTGTTCACCAGTAAATGCTCAACATTAAAGAGTGCTTTATTGGAGCTGGGTGCACTAGTGAGGCTAAGGCAGGAAGATGACGAGTTTTAGGCTAGTATAGTGAGTTCAAAGCCTGCTTAAACTACAGTGAGACCCTTTCGAAGAAGAAGAAGAAGAGCAGAAGGAGGTGGTGGAGGAGGAGGAGGAAGAGGAAGAGGAGGAGGAGGAGGAGGAAGTGGAGGAGGAGGAGGAGGGGGAGGAGGAGGAAAAAAAAGAAAGAATTCTGTTGGATTCATCATAGACTATGGTTCAGTCACTAACCCTGGGTTCAGGACCATGGACAGCGCTACCCCACATTCTAGGGCTACTGAGCTGATCCTTGTTGCGCAAAGGGATATGTTGGGACCTGATATTTTTCACAAATTTCAGCACATATGCAGACATATGTATTATTCCATTAATTTAAAAACCATATATAAGTACTCATTCTATTTAAGTAAAATAAATATTAGGCTATCTAAGTATGCCAAAGCAGAAAAAAAAAAGAAATAACTAAAATTTAGCAATGCTATATTTTTTTTGCTATTTTATGTGGTATTTTCCTAAGTTCTCCAAAAGCACTTATCAATTTTATTGTACAACAGCTTATAATATTTAAAGTGGGAGTATTTATGGCATTGATAAGTGTGATTATGAAGTTTATGACTGTTACTTAACAGTAATTAATGCAGTGCATACTTAAAGGATATCTTAAGAATAAATATGTGATCTTGTTCACTGGGAGAAAACTCTGCTCTCAATATGTAATTTTGTTCCCAAATATTTTTCTACTCTTTTAATATTTTACCATAAAGTTTAAATTCCTGGTGTGTTTCTACTATACAGCAGAAGTATTATGTTTATTTCTGGTCCCTTGCATTTAAAAATAAGACAAATTTACTCCTGAATTGATCTTAACATTTGGTAAATTGTCTCCAAGGTAAAGGCATTGAGCAAACTCCCATGACAGTCCTTCTTTGACAAAATTTCAATCTTCACAGATACGTTTAATTCATAAAGCCTTTCAAGATTCATTTTTCTAGGATTTTTTTTTTGCAATTGTCTTGTGCAAAACTTCATTTTGGATTTAAAATAATAGGTTATTTTTAAACAGTGTGATAAAGATAGACTTTGCAAGTTTTATTTTAAAGATATAGAGTTCCAAGGAAAAGATCTCAAGAAAAGTGAACTTTTTCAAGGAGATCAGACAATGCAAAACAGATGAGGAAATGGATAATCCTAGAATCATAAAAGGTGCTTCCCCACCAGTAGTGCTTGTCCAAGCCTTCCAAAAGGGCTTTGCTCACCAACAAGGAAATATCAGGTCTAACCAATTTTATAAAACTTCTTTACAAATCCAAGATTCCAGACTGTCCCCTAGGACAGAGATGAAGAAGAGTGACCAAACTGCACCCCAAAACTCACTTCATTGCAAAGTGCCAACCCCACCTTTAACCTGAGCCCTGAGGTTTTAGCTTAGAAAAAAACTCACACGTTGATATCTTTTGTCTTAAAAGAAAAACAAATACAGCAGGTGCCATAGGTTTGCCACCACTACCCCAGGATTAGCTGCACATAATATAAAACATTTGTTTCATGTATTTATTTTTCTTATCTGATAAAAATACTGTGCTCTATCATGGACATTTTCTACCCTCAGACTCCGTACACCAATCCATTGTCTGCTTCCATGAATTCATATTTTATATTCAACAGACAGGTGAAAATAC
>PVIR01033980.1:0-17492 GCA_004026965.1 Petromus typicus
ATAGATGCAAATAATTTACACTCCTCTGTCCTTTTTTATTGCAGTGCCTTTCTCTGCTACATTCAAAAGTAATATTTATATGGGTATAACTCATAGGTGCTACTTTTTAGTTAACTCTTTATAAGGATGTAGGAAAGTCCCTCAAGATCTTTTGATAATTCCTTCTTTTACTCAATGTAGTTTTGTTCAAGAGATAATGAAACAGAAAGGGCTGAGACAAATACTTGTGAGCATCACAGTTATCCTTTACAGCTTAGCACATGAGGAAGTCAACACTGTTCCATTTTTCAGAAAACAGTTCAGTGATCCAAAATACTTTTCAACATATAAAATAACATGTCTTAGAAGTAGCTAAACTGAAGTTAGAGTTGTCCCATGGCTTTCAATGTATTTTTTTGGGTTAACTATGTGCAATTCATGTAATGTAAGATTCATCATCATCCTTTGAACAATACTATACAAACTTTTAGCATGAACTAAAGAAATTTTAATGAGAAGCTTCAGAGATTATTTTTATATATTAAAGAGAAAATATAATTTCACAAGTATCTCTCATTTGAGTTTATGTTTTATCCTACTAAAAGACACTATGAAAATACTATTTTGTAAAATTCAAAATGCTAGTTTGTCATTTTGTTTACTACTTTACAAATTCAATTTATAATTCGTTGTAGGGGAAGGAGCAATTTTGCATTTGCCATCAGAAGGATCTTGTCAATCAATATAACAGTTCAGATTTGTGATGTTTTATATATTAATTGAGGCTAATACTTTGCTGTCAATTTGGGGAGGCACTGTGAGGTAATACTTACTCTAATACTTATTCATGGATTACACAAAATTCAGATAATTACTTCCTGAATCTCTGCAGTAGGCAGTGCAGTGGATCTTTGTGTTATGACCAGTCTGATATACAAACATCTTGGGTTACAACTGGAATTTTAGTATTAATTTATAAATAAAGTCTGGAGTTATGACCCACATGCCTGTCCCTTGTGCAGTCGGATGGTCTCAGATACAGATTTAACCTTTAAAGAATTCTGGAAGGCACATTACAACCCTCCTATGTAGGGTTAATTGAGAAATCTGGACCATTAGCTCTTTAAGGACACTGACTTCTGCCTGTATGCAAAAATCTGTCAAGGCTGTGTAGAGGAATCTGAGCCTTCCTTGACCAATTTGAGTTATAACCTGCCCTCAGGAATAAACTGAATTTGTAAGTCAGTGATCCACTGTAACATAAGTGCACAAAATGCATTTTCTGTATTTACAGAATTCTACCTATTGAAAGTAATTTTCACGTTAAAAATATATAACTCTGAATAAATAGTTTTAATATAAAACTGCTTCAAATAAAATGTGTTCCAAAGTGGTTAACAAATTGAGGGTAAGAGAAAATCTTGATATGATCAAGAAATAGAAACATAACTCTTACTCATTTCTATCACTTTTGTGATTTTATTGACTGGGACCAGACTCAAATGGTGAAAAAAGAAGAAAACACTCTAAAATATGACCAATAGAAGTCAGGTACTGCGTGCGTACCAGGAGGAGGATTCACAGAGTTCGCCTCCCACCCTGCATGTTACTCCTCCGGGTAAACAACTTCCCCACAGCGTGTCAGTATGCTTGCACATTCTTCTTTTTCATTGCTCACCTAGGAGGCAAATTAGGCCGCATCCTTCCCATCTGATTGCCACAGATACATGTCTGTCCGCATGTATTGCATGTATTCATTCAGAATCTGATTTTTGTATCTATTTATAACCTACAGAGTCCTGAGAATAGACTGCTAAATTGAGTGGCTCCCAAAAAACAATTTGAAGGAGTAGCAGATTGAAGGAAACTATACACAATTCTAGGAGTAAATTTAGTAAAGAAAAAGGATGCAGACGTATTAGTTATACCGGAAGTAAGCCACAATTTGTATTCCAACTTTCCAGCTACAAGTCCAAAATGATCAATTATAAAAGTCGTTGACATAAAGTCCCTCAAAATTGGTAAAGTAGGGAGAAAAGACAATATGTAGAAAAACACACTAAGATCTCATATAGAGGGAGTTGTACTGTCTTTTACAATTTAGGGGAAAATGGAAAACGCTCAGATTTTAAATTTTTTATTACTGCCTGAGTAAATTCCTATGGTACTACCAGTGGCTTTATAGAAGTTTATCATCATATAGTTTTAGAAGTCAGAAGTCCTATCTAGGTCTGTCGGGTTAAGATCGAAGTGCTGGGCGCTTTCTGCTTCCTTCTGTAAACTTCTGGGAAGAATCTGTACCTAACCTAGGCTCCTTTCTACTGGCTGCCTTCATTTCTTAGTTTGCGGTCCCCTCCTCCCTTTCCAAAGCTAAGAACTCCAAGTTTGATTCTTTTCAAATTGCATCTCCTTGATCTTCCTTCTGCTCTCATATCATTCTGACCAAAGGCAAGAAAGATTCACTTTGAAAGATTCGTGTGGTGAGACCAGATCCACTTGGTCCCCCAGGATCATCGCTCATTCTAAGTTGAGTGTTCTAAATCACAGCTGTAAATGCCCTTTTGCCTTTCAGTGTAACATATTTACAAGACAGAAATTAGAGTTGCATATTTTTGTGTATCATGATTCCACTTGATAAAAATTCCTGATCATGTCCGAGACTGTAGATGACACAGTAGATGATTTTAAAAAAAGGTGTTAAATCTTTTATAAAGAACTAGAATTAATTGAAAGACTCATAAAGATGAGGAATACCAAAATAACTGTCGTTTTTTAATCACTTTTGAGAAAACTGGTAATATGAAAACACATTTCATGTATCATATAGTCATACTTCATTACTTAGATTCGTGGAAAATTAAAAATTGAAACACTATGCATATGTTAGATGAGGTAAGAGAAGAAAATGGAAGCATTTTATAAAATATTTGTATTCATCTGAACTTAAAATAGATACGCTTTCCCTCACCATACAAATGTAAAGAGAAACACTTTATAAAATGGGAGAAACTAAAAATATATTGTACTTTAGAAAATAATTTAAAATCTCCAACAGAATAGTAGGTTAAAATTTTCAATAAAAAATTCTGAAATTTGATATTATAGATACCTCTTTTATGATGTTCCTGGAAGCATATTTTAGGTTATGGAAAGTATCATTCAGGAGAGAGCTAAAGCGTAGCCTAATGAGACAGTTTTTTCATCTGTAGTACATGTATCCAGCACACAATGATTCTATGCATCATGAGCTATTGGTACATCTTTATTCTTTCCTTGGCCTCTTCACCTCTTCTACCTCCTCCCTCCTTGTTAAACGTGAGCTATCCAGCTTCTACTAGTTTTCCACAGAACTTGACTACTTTTAAGATTGGCATAAATTCTTGTACGAATTGTGAGACCTGATCCTGTGATTTTCATGTAATTCTTCCTTTCAATATACCATTTTTTTAAATTTGAGGTGGTAATACTCAATAACACTTCTCAGATGTCTCTATTTTTCAGAATTTCCCAGCAAATTTTTTCAAAGTTCAGTACAGCAGAGTTACTCAAAAAGAAAATCCTTTCAGTGATCGATGGTACACCTGGGTAAACAGATTTACTGACATGGAATTTGCTTACGAATGAGCCACAAAAGAATGTTTCAGCAAGAAATGAGGTTTGCCTCTGACTTCCAATAGAGATTTGAGTTGAAACAGTGTGTGTGCACTTAATCTTGTTAAATGTAGCACAAAACACTAAGTGTATTAGAGCGTGTACTTAAATGATAACAAACCCTGCTGTTCAAGCTAATAGGAAATAGTTCTTTTCTCATTCAGTTGTCACAACCAGGCATTCCTTTAGATGTCATCATTTACTGTGGCTTCTTGTGCTTCAATACAATAAGCTTTGAATTTTTATGCCTTTTTCTTTATTGCTAAGCAACAGTTTGCTTTTTTTGTTCTGTTGGTTAAAAGTATAACTTTTGGGGACAGTTCTCTGCTCATGGGAATACCTAGTGAAGGCAAAAAATGTGCAAATATTTAAACTTAGACAATTACAATTGAAAAATAACAATTAGATCTGTTGATAATAATACAAGGTAATAAAGTATTAAGAGATTTCTCCCAAGGATTGTTCTCTGCATTTAAATTTAGCTTTGTACCTTAAGCTTTCAGGAGTTTGAGAAGAGTAGTTTGGCAGAATAGTAGAGAAAATTGAGAAATTCATCTTTTTCTTCAAGGAGGGCTTAGGTTCACCCTGCCCTGAGGCAGGGTGACGACCTCTCAGAATCCTTTCCAGCCCCCAGAATCTGTGAAGTAAAAAGCAGTTCTAAAAGCTTTAAAATACTTCTGGAAATATATAGTTACAAAAAGACAAATTCCCTCCAGCATTTTTCACAGAAGAATCAATACTGTTTAGTATCTCACTGCTAAATTTAACAATAAAAATGCCAGGTACAACTTTTAAGAAAATTTATTTCCAAAATCCCATTAAAAATAACAAAAATAGCCATATTTGGTCAAGCATCATGTGAGTGTATACCTATGATTTAAGAGTATGGTAGTTACCTCTGTCTTTTTCATGTTTATTACAGAGGATATTGCTATGTCTCACTTGATTTTTGCACTCTGATGTATTTGCACTGGAATAGCCTACTTACTATATGATTCTGTTTTTTGCCCCCTAGTGGTAACGGATACAGCCTAAATGTGATTTGGTTTTAATTAGTGTTTTTCCCCCCCACTATATCAACCAATACTTTTTTAGCAAATAAAAGTAAACCTCAGTAGGAATCCTATTATGGACAGTGTTAGCAAAAGCTGAAGTCCACTATGTAGAGCATTTTTGACCAGCTAATGTTATTTTAAGAAAAGGAAAGCCTTAATCCTATTGTATGTTACCACTTCAGAGTACGGGACTTTAATAAATTGATCTATATCTTTCTACATTTTTTTTTTTTTTTTAGGTTTTTTGAGACAGGGTCTCACTTTGTACTTCAGGCTGGCCCTGAGCTCAGCCTCAAATTCACATCACAGCAATCCTTCTGCCTCTGCCTCCAGCACCTGCCTTGCAAGCGAAAGGACCCGGGTTCGATCCCTGATAACCACATACAATACTGGGCATGGAGACTCATGCCCAGAAGCAACCAGTACCACATACCACAGTGCCAGGCATGGTGGCTCATGCCTGTAATCTCAGCACGTGGGAGGCAGAGGCAGGAGAATTGCTGTGATGTGAGTTTGAGGCTGAGCACAGGGTCAGCCTGAAGTACAAAGTGAAACCCTGTCTCAGAAAAAGAAAAGAAAAATGAGGTTTAGAAGCCAAAGTTTCACTTACAATGTCATTTCCATGCTACATATTTCTTTTTTAAAAAAATTAAATTTTTATTGGCATATTATGAATACACATCATTGTTGCATTCTACATTGAGTTTGTATCAGAATATAACATGACTTGATTCTCATTTTCTCCGCTTCCCCCCTGCTCTGCACCTCTCACCCCCTATACACATAAGCTTTGTTTTCTTTTTTCTTTATTACTGTCACACTCTTTTCCCCCTCATTATTTACCCCTCCATGCTCTTTCCTTTTAAATATTTTCTTTTTCACAATATCAACTATACATACTACAACTCATTTACAACTTCATTTTCTCATACCAGAGAAAAGATATGACACTTACACATCTGTGATTTATTTATTTCACTTATGAAGATGTCCTCAAGGTACATCTATTTGAGTATGAATGACTCAATCTTATCATTTTTAATGGCAGAATAATACTCCATTCTATAGAGAACCATATCTTCTTTTTTTTTCCCTTCATTAACACTGGTTTTATTTATATATATATATATATTTTATCTTTATTGGTACATTATATATACACATCATGATTGCACTCAAAAATGAGAATTTGTACCAGTATATGACACAACTTAATTCTCAATTTTTTGCCATAGCCCTACCCACACTATCACCCCCTATATACATAAACTTGGTTTCCTTTCTTTTATTTTTTTCCCCTTCACCCCATTTTACTTTGAGCATTTTCTATTTCACAATATATAACATACATTCTAGAACCTATTTACATCTTTATTTTCTCATTTCAGAGAAAAGATGTGATATTTACACATCTGTGACCTACTTATTTCACTTATGAGAATGTCCTCAAGGTACATCCATTTAAGTATAAATAATTCAAACTTATCATTTTTATGGCAGAGTAATACTCCATTATGTAGAAGAACCACAACTTTTCCATTCTATAGAGAACCACATCTTCTTTATCCAGTCTCCAGTAGACAATTAAGTTGTTAAGATTTAGCAATTACAAACTGAGCTGCTATAAACATGGCTGCACATAAATTGCTGTGATATGAATCTTTTTATTCTTTTGTGTATATACGTAGCAGAGCAATGGCTAGGTCAAATGGGACCTCCAATCTTAGGTTTTTGATGAATCACCACACTGATTTCCACAGAGATTGTATGAGTCTCCTTTCCCATCAACAGTGGAGAAGGGTTCCCTTTTTGACGCAGCCTTGCCAATATTTGTTGCTGGCTAATTCTGACATGGTAGTCATTCTTTGTGGAGTTAGATGAAATCTCAGTGTTGTTTTCATCTGCATCTCTTGAATGACTAATGATGTTGAGCATTTCTTCATATGCTTCTTAGCTTCTCTTTCTTCTTCCTCTAAAAATTATCTATTCATTTCAGATGCCAATTTTTGAATTGGGTCTTTAAATTTGGGTGGGCTGATTTTTTTTACGCTCTTCATATTTTCTAGATAGTAGACCTTTGTCTGAGGAACAGCTGGTAAGTTTCTTTCCCATATTATTGGTTGCCTTTTCACTCTGTCAGTGGTTTCCTTTGCTAGGAAGAAGCTTTTTAACAGAATGAGATCCCATTTGTTGTTTTTTTCTGCCTATTCTTGTGCTGTAGAGGTTCAAGAAGTCTTTCCTAAACCAATATCTTCAAGAGTTTTACCTAACCTGTTTTGCAACAGGTTTAGAATGTCTATTTTAATCTATAGGCTCTAATCTGCTTTGATTTTAGCTTCTTCACAGTGAAAGACATAGGTCTAACTTTAGTCTTTGGCAAGTTAAAGCCCAGTTTTTCCAGCACTATTTGTTAAAGAGGCTGACTTTCCTCCACTGAGGCTTTTTGGCTCCTTCGTCAAAGATGAAGTGACTCAGTGTATCTGGAGTAGTTTCCAGATCTAGTCTACTCCATTGATCCTCAGGTCTGTTACTTTGCCAGTACTATGCTTTTTGTTGTTGTTGTTTATTTGTTTGTTTGTTTGTTTAAATCATGGTGGCTTTATAATATAGTTTCAGGTTTGGGATTGTAATACCCCCCACCATGTCCCTGTTGCTTTAAATTGCTTTTGCTATTCTAGGTCTTTTGTGGTTCCAGATGAAAATTTGGATTTTTTTTCCTAGATCTGTGAAATATGCTGTTGGGATTTCAATCGGGATTGCATTGAATCTATATAGTAGTTTTGGCAGTATAGTCATGTTGAAGATATTGGTTCTTCCTACCCAGGAGCAAGGCATGTCTTTCCATTTTTTGATATATTCTTCTATCATCTTTTTCAGAGTGCTGTAGTTTTCAGGATAGAGGTCTTTTACCTCGTTTGTTAAATTGATTCCTAGATACTTCAGCTTTGGGGTGTTACTGTGAAATGAACTGACTTCCTAATTTCTATCCCAGTGGGTCTACTGTTTGTGTATACAAGACTATTGGTTTTTGAACATTGACCTTCTATCCAGGTACAAGACTAAATTTTGTGATTAGGTCCAGCAATTGAGTTTTTGTGATCCTCTGATTAGAGTATCAGGTCATCAGCAAATAATGACAATTTAACTTCTTAATTTCCTACCTTTATTCATTTTATTTTTTTCTCTTTCCTAATTGCTGTGGCCAATACTTCCAGAACTATACTGAACAGAATTGGTGAGAGAGGACATCCTTGTCTTATTCCTGAACTTAGTGTGAAAGATCTCAATTTTGGACTATTTAATATGATGCTGGCTGATGGTTTATTTTATTAGTTTGAGATATAGACCATCTATTCCAATTTTCTGTAGAGTTTTGAACATATATGATTGTTGTATTTTGTCAAACACTTTTTCTGCATCAATTGAGATGCCCATATGATTTTGTCCTTGAGTCTTTTAATATAGTGTATAACATTTATTGATTTATATGTGTTGAATCATCCTTGCATAACTGGGATGAATCCAACTTTGTCAGGATGTATAATATTTTTGATGATTCTCTGTATTCTGTTTGCCAATATCTTATTGAGGATTTTTGCATTGATGTTCATTAGGAATATTGGCCTGTAGTTCTCTTTTTGTTTGGGTCTTTCTCTGCTTTTGGAATCAAGGTAATAGTTTCTTCCAGGAATGACTTTGGGAGTAGAGCTTCCCTTTCAATTTCATTAAAGAGCTTATGAAGTAGAGGTTCTAACTTTTCTTTAAAAGTTTTATAGAATTCAGCAAAAGCCATCAGGACCAGGGCTTTTCATTGTTGGCAGGCTTTTTATTACATTTTCCATTTCACAGATTGGTGTTGGGGTATTTAACATTTCTATATCTTCTTAGGCCAAGGATTTAGCTCATTGATTCCAGCGCCTGTCTTGCAAGTGCAAGGGCCCAGGCTCGATCCCCTGTAACCACATACCTATAGTGGGTGTGGAGACTCACCCCCAGCAGCAACCAGTACCACATACCACAGTGCCCGGCATGGTGGCTCATGCCTGTAATCCTAGCACTAGGGAGGCAGAGGCAGAAGGATTGCTGTGATGAGTTGGAGGCTGATCTCAGGGCCAGCCTGAGCTACAAAGTAAGGCCCTGTCTCAAAAAACCTAAAAAAAAAAAAAAAAAAATTCTGTATCTTCTTTATTCAGCTTTGGAAGTTTATATGTGCCAAGAAATCTATCCATTTCTTCTACGTTTTCCATTTTTGTTAACGTACAAATTTTCAAAATAGGTGTTTATTATCCTCTGGACTTCCTCTGATCGGTAGTAACTTCCCCCCTTTTCATTCCTAGTAACATAGAGATGAGCCTTTTCCTTCCTTTGTTTGATAAGGTTCACTAGGAGCTATCAATATTTTTTTATCCTTTCAAAGGACCAACTCTTTGATTCGTTGATTTTTTGTATCATTTTCTATTGCATTAATTTCTGTCTTGACTCTTATAAATTTTTGCCTAGTGAGAGCTTTGTGTTTGTCTTGTTCCTCTCTTTCTAGTCACTTGAGGTTCAGCATTAAATTGCTTATTTGAGCTTGCTCTGTTTTCTGGATGTAGGTCTTCACCACTATGAATTTTCCTCATAGATACATATGTCTTTGTAAGGATTATATAAGATATACTGTAAGACAAACTAATTAATAAGAAGTATCATACATTAAGGGGATAAAGAGGACCATTCCAACAAAATTAAATTCTAAGATTTCATTTAGAAAATTGATAAAGTCAAATTAAATAAATATATTTATATTAATATATTAAATGTTGCATTCTTTCTGACTTTGTTTCTTGAAAGTATTTACACAGAAAAAATAACCAAATTGGGCCATAAACGTGGGTATAATTTTGGCCAGCTGAATGGGAAAGAATGATATGGAGAACTCTGAGGGGAGAAAAAAACTTGAAAAAGTTTAGGTACTAAGGGTGATGAAAAGGTAAAAGAATAGAATTAGTAGAAAATAATTTGGGAAGTAGATTAAACTATCTCTTGTTATAGCTGTCTTTAAAAGTTAAGATACATATGCCAACATTAGTAGAAAAAGAGTTTCAGTGTGATTGTGAGATAACAGTGGGGAATGGTAGTTTACTGAGTCCAAGATCTTTCTGAGAGAAGTTAAAAGGACTGACTCAATGTGAACCATACTTTTTGAAATGTAGTTTCCAATGGAATACAAGCATGGATACTGTTCACTTTGACCACTTTTGTATCTTCTTAAAATGTACATATTTTGTGAGTGAATGGAAAAGTCATGAGTTTTAAGCATTATGCAAATACATATCTAAACTAAAAGAATGTCAACAATTTAGTAGTGCAGTCACCTGATAAATACTGACTGGGTTAGGAATAGAAATAAAACTCAGTGCCTAAAATGAGCCATCGTATAATTGATTGTGACTGAAGAGCACTAGGATGGTTATAGTGCAGTACAAATTGGATATGGCAGAGGATAGTACAGCAATGAAAAGTTAGGGGCTTTTTTATACTCAGGCCAGACACAGGAATGACTAGGTGATAGAGCTAAGGAAATTAACATGCGATTAGATGCGATGAGGAAAGAATGGTAGAAATCAGATTCAGTGCATACAAAGAGAACAAGGATGATAACATTAACCAAAGAAGAGAAGAAAATAATTTCTAGGGAGGGATTAAGTCTTTATTACATATTTTGAGCTAAGAGAGTTGTGGGACATTTTTGGAAAGGATACAGTTAAGAAATACATAATTTTAATTCAGGATTGATAACTGAAAATGGTAATAGAAATTTGGAGCCATTATTGTAAGACTTATAGTTAAATCCTTGACAAAAATATGAAGAGAGAAAAAAAAAAGATAGGACACAGGGAAGTAGACTTTGAGGATGGGAAGGCAATCTAGAAAAGAAGGAGATGGGTGGGCAGAGAAGGGAAGGGCAAATAAATATGAATAAATTTTTATGTGTATATGTACAGGTTTTCCAAGATCACTGTGATAGTTGTGTATCACAAATTTATACTAATAAAAATAAATTTAAAAGAAACTAAGAAAGAGCAAGAAGGTATGTATAGAATGGAGAAGAAAAATGCAGAGCAACTCAGAATTTTAACAGTTAAGAAGTAATATAAGGAAGGAAATAAAAAGTAAGAATGGCAAGAGAAATTGTGTAAGTATAAACCTATGTTTTAAAAAAGTTTTAACAAAAAATGATTTACTATCTTCTTATATACATATTTTATTACTTACTACATGCACAATCATATTCTTTAGAATTTGTTTGATTTTATTATAGCCTCCAAACTCTAAAAACACACAATTAGAAAGCTGAGTAAACTAAAGACTGAGCATGGGCATCTGGATTTAACAACCACTACATTGTTTTCTTTGAGAAAATCTGTTTTATGGAGAAATAGAAGATGGTGCTGAATCTCAAAGTGTCAAAATAATTGTCAGTTTATAAGAAAAATCAACTTTTCTTATAAAGTCATTTGAAGGGCAGAAAGATACACTATTATTGGTGCCTGGAGATCTTTTCTATTAGCAAAGAAGACTCATCAGTGATTGAGTTTTAAAAATAAATAAAGAAATTCTGGGAAAAAATATGCGGTGCAAAATAAAAATATATACCTTTTTAACTACAGCTGTATGACAAGGTCATTTTTACCAAGTCAAAGATGTGATGACACTCATCACAATGTCTCCAGCTTCATTAGGGTGCCCACAAGGTGCCATTCCAATACATGAGCTCTCATTTTATTTTCAAGAAATATATTTAAACAAGAAACGATCCTTGGACTCGGGGATTCATTTTGTGTTATAATTTAGTCAATCTAAATGATTCCATTTTTGTATTTGATTGTATATGTAATTTCACCGTTGGAGCTACAGTAGATAACAGTCATTTTATGAACCACATGGAATCTTTCTGACACTTCATGTGATGCTGGAGCTTGGGAGTCTGTCCCTGATGAATCTTTTTCTGTTGCTAATTTTTCCAGTTACATTAGCAACAACCAACCAATGTCATATTATATACAAAACCATCTAGCTCACTGCTTCATATAAATGGTTGATTGGGAACAATCAATGAAAATGTTTTACAGGCTTTCTTGTGGATCATGCCATGGACTCTCAACATTGTCATCAGTAATAGAAATAGAGTAATTAATGTATTTGAATCCAATTGGATTAGAAAACCAATCATAGAAATACCAAAAACATTTTGAAACATTACTCTTTAAATTTTTGTGTCTCTAAAGCCATGCATTAATCTTTCTTCACTATTGCAGTAAAACTAGTAGGAAAGATAGACATAAAGACACATAGAGTAGATAAAAAGTTACAGTCTGAGAGGCCCAAAGATATTCAGTCCACAATGGATAAGGTAGAGATTTTTTTTAATTGAGAAAATAGTTCCAATCTACATTCTAAGGTCTGAACACTAGAAAATCCATTTAGTTCCAGTGTAAATCCATAGTCAAAAGCAGATCAGTGGCTTACTGTGAACAGAATAAGGCAATGATAGCAAATTATCTCCTTTTATTTCTTGCTTTTTCTACTCAACTCAGGACTTCAGGGGATTGTGTGGGGCCACCCAGATTTGGACAGACAGTCTACTTTGCAGATTCTGTTGATTTATGTGTTAGTTTCTGCTGGAAATTCTCTCAGGGACATCTCCAGAATGATATTTAAGCAAGTTTTGAATACCTATGTCCAGATAAATTGATATATAAAATCAAGCATGAAAAGTGATATGGAATTAGAGGTAATGTTTAACACTAATACATACATACCTACATAGAAGGTGGAGGGAGGAGGTCTATGTTAAAATCTTGAGAAAAATGATAAGCCTCAGTATTTGAAATACTATAGCTATTTATGAATTTTGTCAGTCTTCATTGTGAGTATATTACAGCAATAGGGAAGAATTCATTTTATTTTAAAAGCGGTTCTTTCTTTTACATTGGGACAATGTTGAGATTGTAACAAAAAAGTAAGGAAACAAATTTTATGTATATGGGGGGGTGGTAGGGTGGGTAGGGCTATGGGAAAAAATGAGAATTAAGTTGTGTCTTATACTGGTACAAATCCCCATTATGGAGTGCAATCATGATGTGTATATTTAATGTACCAATAAAGATTTAAAAAAAAAAGAGGTTCTTTCTAAAATTTACAAAATATTGATTTATACTTATCACTAAGCTCTTGGGCTCATTTTAGTCAGGTATATACAATGAAATAAAGGTAAGTGATTTTATTCAGTCTAGTTGATCCAAAGCTACCTGAAATAATTATAGGTTTAAACACATCTAGACTCTCAACATTCATGTACCTACTTGAGATCCTTAGATTATGAGTGAAAAAAAGAACCTATTCCTTGAGTTGTTTTATTTATTGCCTTAGTTACAGAGAGTTTTTTTCATAGTTCAGCTTCCTCAACTAAAGCGAAGTCTTTGGGTTCAGGGATTTTGGCTCAAGGATCCTGTATGGACTTCAATGGGGTCCTAGACTTTCTTGAAATTAGACATAGTATATTGAGCATATATAGGTTTTGTTAAGGAAAAGTTCCATAGCTTTCATCAGGATCTGTTACTGCCTACCAACTTCCTTGTTGAGATGACCATTATATACTTACAATAGTAATAATTTTAGCACATCTTTGACTTGGTAAAAATGACCTTGTCATACAGCTGTAGTTAAAAAGGTATATATTTTTATTTTGCACCGCATATTTTTTCCCAGAATTTCTTTATTTATTTTTAAAACTCAAAGCATCTATGCAATGCCTCTGGTACATGATTTGAGGTATTTTTATATGGTAACTTAGGAGGAAGAAAAAAATGTGGCTTTGAAATCATAAAGTTTTTATTTGAAGAACTGATAAAACATGTTTGTTCCTATGCAGTAGGCAAAAAGGACTTTGTAACCTTGGAATCTGACTGTTTTCTCTTTCACATGAGAACAATAACAATGTTCACGTTATGATAAATCTGTACATTGTAATCTTCCACAAATTGTTAATTTAGCAACATAGACATAAACATAAAACAGCTACACCAAAATGTATAATTCATTGCTCTAAAATATAAAGCTATCATCAGATATAATTGTTAAATGAAAGAGCCAACAAGATATTCAGATCTATTAAATTGTTAGAGGAAAAAAATTTAATTAGTAATTCTTAAGGACTTTAATAAATTTACTTGTCTGCAATCTTCTTGTTTGTAACTAGTTATCTTTACTATAAAATATCACAGATGTAAAATATGTTAATATGTCACTGCATATATACATACAAACAACCATGTTTTTTTTAAAATTATTTCTTCAATTAACCTATGCCTAGGAATTTGTACTTATTTAAGTAAAAATTTTGTATTCTAATGAACTCCACTGTTTCAAAGTAAACAAAGACCCTTACTTTGGTGCTCACTATAAGACAAAATCCCCACATTCTGATCCTCCATCTATCCAAACACGTCATCTGCTCACATTTCACTTTCGCACACTGATGCAGCCTTTCTCATCGCTGAAAGTTGTTAACCAGTAACTGTGGTAAAGAAAGTGTTTTTATTTATCTTTTCTTCACCTGTGTGAAGCCTGATGCTTAAAGACATCTAGGTACAGTAAGATTAAGCAAAATAGCAAAGCCCTCAGAATTGGATACCTGCATCATCCCTTTTATATCTTCTACTACTTGTCTTTTCTCCTTGTTTCTTCATCTTTCGGATGTTTGTGATATTTCCTTCTAACTTCCACACATCAGAAGAACACCAAACGTGATTATAATAAATAATTTTAACCCATAAAAACATAGAGTGTCCTCCATGAATGTTTGAAACCACGTTTTAGAAGTAAATGCTTAAAAATTTCTCTCTCTTTTTAAATTCCCTCTTTGTGTCCTCTCACAGCCCTATTACAATCTTTATAATAAACTGAGTCACTTTTAGAGGACGATTCATTCTTGAACTGGGTTAGTGCTACAATTTGAATAGTTTGTATAAGGGGAAATTTTAACTGATTAGAGCTCTGTTCTCTTCATTGAATTAATCATTCCCTGAAATTAATTGACAAGTAGATTCCTGGGTCATCTAAGTCTTCCACAAAAGTCAGTTAGACTGCAGTTTCCTGCCCCCCTCTCTCTCCCTGTAATACTCAGCGCTGCCTTGAGACTCTGTCATTGGTGGATGATGACCTTTAACCCTTGACCACACGTGTGAATTCAAAGGGAGAAAATAATAATTTTTCTACACCTTATGTTTACTCCGTGGTATCACAGTGTTAGGAATAGAAAGCAGACTGATAGTATGGTAAGGAAATATTGATTTACTGATTTTTGTGAAAGATTTGAAATAAGATACCTTATTTCTGCCACAGAAATAAGTGGGAATAGAAATATTCTTCTAGAGTGGTGTGAGTGGTTCAACAAATCACTGTATTGAGGTTTTCCATGATATTTCTTTGTTTTGACTGCACTTGATAACAGAGGAAAAACAGACAGAGCTGGCGTGGGATGAAAAGAAAAGCAGATCTTGGTACACGAAGCTTCTCATGGCTGTGGCAAAAGTTTTCTGGACTGGAGGAAAAAAAACAAAATAAAACACTTTCTTCTCACATGTTCTTGTCTGAAATGATGAGAGATATCTAGTGTCTCTCTTCTTAGGGGATATAAATTCTATTAAAGTAGACCCCAACTTTGTTATCTCATTTAATATTCAGTTATTTCCTTAAAATTCCTAACTCAAAATTACATTTCCTTTAGATTCAATGGCTGAATTCAACATGTAAATTTTGATGGGACACAATTTAATCATGTGACTCACAGTTGATTTCTTACATGTTTTATAATGCTTGCTAGTGGCCATAATTAACGATAACAGCTACTTTCTTGTTTTTTTTAATATCCAAGTTATGACAACAAAAATGTCTACAGACGTTGCCATATAAACCCACCTAACATCAAGGACCGACAACTTTTTTCCCACTTCCTCTGAGAAGAACTACAAGCTTAACCATGCATAGCTAAACTTTGGAATTAGATATATTACCACCTTCAACAAAATAAGAGATCATCTTACTTGGAATATGAATATATTATGGGGAAAATTATAAGAGAAAATTAGAGATAGACAACAGAATCTATTACATCACTCTTACTGTCTTTGTTTTCAGGAAGTAGAAAGATGACTTGATCCTTCTTTTTAATCAAGTAAATTTATTTTAGCTAAAATTTTCCTAATGGATCTTTATTTCCCAAACAATCAAAATTCCTAATTTAATGTATTCAACTTAATTTGATGCATACTCAACTTCATATGTACCATGAACAATAAAATCAAGGCTACTGCATTATGGGTCTCCAAAATAGAGTTACACAGTGAAGGCCACAAGATTTATAAATCTGTGCTTACCTCAGATCTTTGAAGTTGCTTTGATTGCACTAGAAAAAGTGAGATAAACATACCTTCTGATAATGACAATACAACCCAGCCAATATTTACTGACCAAGATAAAAGAAAACTGACTAGAATTGACATAGGAAGGAAATGTTAATACTATCTCCTAATAAGTAAGTCAACAGTAAATTCTGCAGATTTAATCTAGATTTCTTTCCCTTTATTTACTATCTGCTTCCATTCAGTTCTGGGATTACATCTCTAAGATTATTAAACTCTTGCATATTTTCAAATTGAGATTGAAATGATGACTTTGACTCTTGGCATCAAAGCAACCTCACTGCCTTCATAAGTGACAGCTATTTCTCTTTGAGATTTTCTTTTTTACCTCAGAGCTATTTTATCATTTTTATTGCATCATTTCCAGGTCCAGAGATTAAATATTTTTATTATATAAGAACTACTGCATTGAACTGCAACTGTATCACTCTGCCACATAACCTTCTTCCATCCCTTATATTTATTTTCTGACTTTCTGTGGATAATGTATCATTCACTGCATACCTGTCTGGGTCCTCACCTCCATTATAGCTCCTGCTCTCACTCTTGCATTCCACGTGTGTGACTTACTCAAGCCTACCACATTAGTGTCTCAATTCTTTTTCAATTTTTTAAAATTTAAATCTTTATTGGTACATTATATATATACATCATGATCACACTCCACATTGAAAATTTGTACCAGTATATGACATGACTTAATTCTTATTTTTTTTCCATTCCCCTACCCAACCCCCATATATATATATGTATGCTTTCTTTCCTTTTTTACCGTCATATTTTTCTTTCCCCTCATTACACCCCATTTCCCTTTGAGTATTTTCTATTTCATAATATCTATCATACTTTCTAGCACTCATTTACATTTTCAGTTTCTCATCCTGGAGAAAAGATATGATATTTACACATGGGTGACCTATTTATTTCACTTATGAGTATGTCCTCAAGATACATCCATTTGAGTATAAATGACTCAATCTTATCCTTTTTATGGCAGAGTAATATTCTATAGAAAAAACAAATCATCTTTATCTAGTCTACAGTTGATGGACATTGGGTTGTTTCAAAGATTTAGCTATCACAAACTGAGCTGCTATAAACATGGGTGTTCATATGTCAATGTGATATGAATCTTTTAATTCTTTCATGTATATCCCTAGCAAGGGAAGAGCAGGGTCAAATGGGACCTCTAATTCTAGTTTTTTGAGGAATCTCCACATTGATCTCCATAGTTGTTGTACCAGTCTACATTTCCACCAAAAGTGGAGAAGGGTTCCTTTTTCTCTGTAGCCTTCCCAGCATTTGTTGCTGGCTAATTCTGAGATAACAGCCATTCTTT
>PVIR01033981.1:0-17569 GCA_004026965.1 Petromus typicus
GATGTAAATACAGTCACAGTGGCCAGAGTGTATTTCTTACCTGAGTATCCAAAGGAAATACTGGAGATGGGGCTCAGGTAGATGCCTTTGCCATAGGCTGCTCCATGCAGCTTGCAGGGAAACACCAGGATGAACATTTGAGCCTGGGCCCGCCCATGGCTAAGCATTAGGCATCCACAGGGCTTATCCAGTACTCTGTCCCTTCAACTACATTCTCACACACTACGGGCACCTACACTTGCAACATGTGTTGTTGCAGAGTGGATTCAGATTACATTGCTTGCCTAGGAAATCCTAGCATCAGGTGTGTCAGGGCAGTCAGTCCTGCAGCACCCACACTTCTGGTCCCCAGGCCACGGTGCACATGCACACCCTAACAAAGAATCTATAGATAGACCAGGGAACCAGGAAGAGCAGTACAGCTCCTTGCTGTCTCTCAGGGGAAAGCACAAGTACTCATGAAAGATAAAGGCTCTTTGTAATAGGTGAATTCATCACAGTGGCTGCAGTCAGCCAGTGCTCATTGCCTACAGGTACATTTCTACTCCCAACACGGAAACATACAGCCCACATTCAAACAGAAGTCACATTCGCTCCCTGCATCCAACTCCAACTTCCTCTCCAGGGAAGCTCTCAAGATAGGATAGGGTGCAGGTACTGAGGCAAAACCAGCTGAGCACTCTAGAGTAGCCTCAAACCCAGGGGCCTGGGAAGGAGAAGGGGCACAGCCTCACCTGCAGTTTGGTGTAAGACGCATTGACCAGCCCATTGCGCAGGATCGAATGCCAGTTCTCAATGTGGGACCCACTGCAAGGTAGGGCAGAACACAGGTCTCCTGAGTGAGAGGTTCTTCCAAGACAGCTACTCCCACCCATCCTAACCCACACAAATCAACCTAGATGCACAGATGCATCTGGTGTGAGGTGTGTATGAACTTCAGCTGCTGCCCAGGGTGGGGCAGGGCCAGGGAAACAGTGGAAATCAAGATGTAGGCACAGCATGTGTGGTTAAACCCCGTGTCTTCACCACCAGAGCATCTCTACTGCTCTTTGGCGAATAACATCATAAACCCTCAACTCTGGTTCAATGTTTTCATCTGCCTGTTGTCCAGATATTTCATGTCCAAGAATTTCATCTCAAACTGAAGAGTCAAGAAGTCACCTGTTGGGCCGAGGATTGGGCTCAGTGGGTCCAGCACCTGTCTTGCAAGCGCAAGGGCCCGGGTTTGATCCCCTGGTTAACACATCCAATACTGGGCATGGAGACTCACCCCAGCAGCAAACTTATAACTGACCCCAAATATTGCTCCCAGTCCAGACCTCATATTTCATTCTGAGGTACTGTCATTCTAAGTTATCTTTAATATTCTTTTTTCTCTTCCTTCCCACAATTAGGCATAAATTATGGGCTTCCTTTCAAATAAGCTTTCAAATCTATCCCTTCCAGTATATTCCTTCCACTCCCTCTTTTCACATGTATATGTTATTTCTCTTTAACTGTAAGAGCTTGAAAATAAAGACCAAACAGTGTAATCTTTTCATCCTCTATGGCACCTACCACAACAGCATTTCCTAACTCCCCCTGACTAGGCCACTGACACAAGTATATCACACATAATCAACAACTCCAGGGCCCCCGCCACCTTTCCCAAAGCAGTCTGGCCACCCCTCCTCACTGGAAGGCGAAGGTGCTGCCGTAGAGCTTCTTGGCGGTCCGGAACCGAGCCTCCTTGGCTGGAGGGCTGCTCAGCAGGAGGAACTGGTGTGAGGTGTGCATGAACTTCAGCTGCTGCCCAGGGTGGGGCGGGGCCAGGGAAACAGAGCGGAAATCGAGATCAGGGAGGGAAGGGTGGGGAGAGGGAACAAATCAGGCTAGCACTGACCCCCGAACAAGGAAAACATCTAGGCCCAAAGACTGCCGATGGACAAAGCCAGGCAGGCAAAGGTCTAGGACCAATGTGATCCGCTGACTTGGAGCCCCAGCCTCCCCTCTAGAAGCTCGGAGGTTTAGGAGGGAGCCTCAGCACTTACCCTGCTGAGAGGTAGTTTGACAATGTGTGACCTGTTGCTGGAGATGATCCTGAGAAATGAGAAACAAAAGGGAAAAATGCAGAGTGAGTGTGTGATCAGATTATCCTGAAAGTGATCCTTCTCTGACCACCTTCTCTGGGAGAACACACAGGGGTCCCGGGCCATCTGAACCACAGGACAGAGCCAGATCACTATCTATAGAGCCTGAGGGACAACACTGAGTATAAAATTTAAAAGGGAACCTACAGACCAAAGATCAGGTAGTTACTGGGGAATTAAAACAATGGGTGAAAAGCAAGGGTAGGAGGCAGACTGCTATATCCAGAGAGACAAAAAGGATAGAACAAAAGGAAGAGTCAAGAAGTCACCTGTTGGGCCGAGGATTGGGCTCAGTGGGTCCAGCACCTGTCTTGCAAGCGCAAGGGCCCGGGTTTGATCCCCTGGTTAACACATCCAATACTGGGCATGGAGACTCACCCCAGCAGCAATCAGTACCACATACCACAGTGCCAGGCGTGGTGGCTCACGCTTATAATCCCAGCACTCGAGAGGCAGAGGCAGGAGGATTGCTGTGATGTGAATTTGAGGCTGAGCTCAGGGCCAGCCTGAACTACAAAGCGAGACCCTGTCTCAAAAAACTAAAAAAAGTCACCTATTAGCCAGGTGTGGTGGTGCATGTCTGTGTAATCCCAGTAATTGGAGGCTGAGCCAGGAGGATCAGCTTGCATTCAAGGCCAACCTGGGCTACATCATGAGTTCAAGGGAGGCCTGAATTATATAGCGAAACTCACTCTCAAAAAAAAAAGTCGGGGCTGGGGATTTAGCACAGTGGTTCCAGCACCTGTCTTGTAAGTGCAAGGGCCAGGGTTCGATCCCTGGTAACCACATACAACAATGCGTGGTGACTCAGGTCACCAGCAATCAGTACCACATACCACAGTACTGGCCATGGTGGCTCACGCCTATAATTCCAGCACTTGGGAGGCAGAGGCAGGAGATTGCTGTGAGTTCAAGGCTCACTACGGCTACATAGTGAGCTTAGGTCCAGCCTCAACTACAAAATGAGACCCTGTCATCTATTTTTAAAAAATTGGTCATCTATTTTTAAAATACATAGAAAGGAAAAGTATGATTTAGGATCAAGACAGCTAACACCTGGAGCTTAGCTTTACAATAGGTGTGTGAGTTTCCTGCCTGAACTCTCAGGGGAAAGGAGGGTTAGAAAGACTAACTATCTAGGCTGGAAACAGCAACAGAAGAAACTAGAATGAACTTCCTGAGGAGTCAGGGACAGTCGTACACAGCTGAACTAAAGCCAAAACTAAGGCATTATGCACAGAGGGCCCAGAAGCCAGCACTACCTCTTGCAGGGGACAGTTTGTTTCTTGGGCCTCTTTCGTTACCTCATGATGCCTGGACTGTCAGTGCCTGCTCAATTCTCACACTGAGAGGGATGAAACTGGCTGAGAAGCCCTGCTACAAAGGCTAACTACGAAGGAAGCAGGCTGAAAGAGCAGCACCAGGAAAACAAGAAAAGCAAAAGCAGGGAGGACCCAGGGAGGTCAAAAGGACACAGCAACAGTGTCTTGGGCTCTAGTCATTCGGCTGGGCTGGGGAAGTGTCCAGACAGGGAGAAACTTATCTCTCTGGATGTACAGAAGACTTAGTGGAGATAAACAGTGCTAATTCCTACACACTAGGGATTCTCTGGTGCACTCATGGTGACTACAGCTAATGAATGTCTTTTTATTTTTTTGAAAAAAAGCAGGGCATGATGGCGAATGCCCATAAACCCACTTGGGAGGAAGCTGAGCCACAAAGACAATTTCAAGGCCAAACTAGAGCACACAGTGAAACCCTATCTCAAAAAAAAAAAAAAAGGGTACATTTTAAAAATAGTGGGGTGATACAATGAATATGTTAATTAGCTCTATGGAGTCACTCCACAGTACACATATTTCAAAATGTCATGTTGCACATACAAATACATACAATTTTTACTTGTCAATTAAAAAACTGAGAAGGGACTGGGGATTTAGCTCAGTGATTCCAGCATCTGCCTTGCAAATATCCTGAGTTCGATTCCCGGTAACCACATTCCACAATGCCTGGCATGGTGGCTCATGCCTATAATCCCATCACTCGGGAGGCAGAGGCAAGAGGATTGCTATGAGTCTAAGGCTAGCCCGGGCTACATAGTGAGCTCACAGCCAGCCTGAACTACAAAGTGAGAACATGTCTCACACAAAAAAAAGAAGAAAACAGAAAGTAAACAAACCTTCTGGGAAACATGGAATACTCAAAGAGAACTTGAGAAATCAAGTGAGAATTTGTGAGCTCTCCATAGGATCTGAATTATTGTCAAGGCAAAGTATAATAACAACAGAACTCCAAGAAACCTCTGGGAAACAATGTCTGCAACCTTGAAGGATGTGGAACCATTTCTGGGAAAAGAAGTTGACTCTGCATTCAATTTTGCCCTCCCTCCTGGCATCCCGGAAAGCCAAGCCATTCGATCCATACCACTGCAGAAGAGGATGGGCCAGGGGGTCCAGTTTGTCCATCTGCTTCTTAATTTCCAAGTATGAGCCCTGTAAGACAATGGCCATAAGATTATATCCCCGCAGAGGCAGGAGCCCTCCCACTTTGCACAGACTTGCAGGTTTGGGTTAGACAGGCATTGAGGGCCACATGGAGGACAGAGGACATGGGGCTTCCACCCTCAAGGAGCCCAATCAGGTTGGGAATCGTAAGTAAATATGAAAATGACTGAAGATGCTTACAAAACAACATGCAGGTGGGTCTCTCTCATTGTATGCAATTCCTACAGCCCTAAAAAGTTAATTATAAATCAAAAAAATAAATAAAATCAATGTCCCGGAAAGATTAGGGCAGAGAATCCCGTGGTAAATCTTTACATAAAGCAGAGTCCTTTGGACAAGTAAATCCTCCCTCCAAGGAGTGCATTATGTGCTACTCTGAAATTCAATGCCTAGGATTTGCTGAGCAGAGGCCCACCTGTAAATCTGAGTACAAATGATTGTCTACTCATGCAGAGACAGCAGACAAGCTGGGGGTCTGCTGAGGGACAGCCTTGAGTCAAAGGATGGGCACTGCTCCAAGGGGCTGCCTCACCCCTAGGAGGACAGAATATGTGGGCCTTCTGGGCCTCATTGTTACTTTTGAATCCCCTTCATCAACCCCCCAACCTTGGGCAGAAGTCTCTCCCTCATTTCTGTAATTCTCTAAGAATTATAGGAGAGCATTAAATATAAACAAATTGTACAAAAATTAACAGCAAAGTAAAGGTTGAAAAAGCACTAGAGGGAAGAGAATTAAAGAGTAAGAGCTAATGAAGCAAAGAACAAAATCTGTGAAGGTTACAAGGGGAATACTAAAAAAACAAAGACATTTGAATAGCTTCTCTAAATCCTACACCCACAAATTACCAACAGAGTATGGGACTTGAACTGGGCAGGTAGAGGGTGGGACATATAGATGGCACAGTACCTGGGTCATCTCCCTGATGGACATCACACTATCCAGCGCTTTCTGAAGCCGCTCATAATTCTTCTTCTGTAGAGAATGAGAAAAGAACCATGTGAAGAAAAGAGGACAAAAAGAGGGTAAAATGTGCAAAAGAAGTCTAGGTTCAAGGAAGCAGAGCAGTATGCCATGGAAAGACACAGAGGCAATGTCAGACAGTTCTGGATCAAGGGCTGAACCTTTTTTACTAGCTGGAAGTAACAGGGTACATTATTCAACTCTTAGAACCTTGGTGTCTCTGCTTACAAATGATGGTGATTTTCTGCTTGATTATTTTTATTTTTGCAGCACTACAGATAGAATTCCACACACGCTAGACAAGCTTTCCACCATGGTAAATGTACACAGCAATTCTTAATACTCTCACAAAAATATTCTGAGGATTATATAATGTACCTAAAGAACATGGTGTGTTACATGACACACAGTAAGGATAGGAACAGTGAGGTACCTTGCTACAAACCTGTGGTTAATTTCAACCCTCAACTTGACTGGGCCATGGTACCTAGATGTTAGGCCACAATGGATGGATGTCTGAGGAGGGTGTTCTTGGTTCAGATTCACATACAATCAGCAGAATTCCCTCCCACTTCTACCTCAATGGGACAGTAGCTCATATACTCCCAGTGGTTTGAGGCTTCTCACATGGAGACCTGGATCATGGCCCAGGTGTAAAACATGTTAAAGCACTAGGTACCTTGTTTCTCGGGCTTTGAGATTAGGACTGGAACCATACACCTCACAGGCTCTCTGAGGACACCAGCTTGCTGACCGTAGATGCTATTATGTCTAAGCCTGAATCATCATGGAGGGGTAACTCTTTATAACAACCTTCTCTCCTTATATACATATATATTTGTATGTATGTGAGCACATATGTGTATGTTCAGAAAAACTGAAGATCACACAATATTCACATTTGAGCTGGGCAGGTAGAGGGCAGAATACTTGGGTCACCTCCTGGATGAACAACACATGATAAATGTAAACAGGGAGCTAAATACTTCTATTTTATAATGAATTTGTTCTGTTTCTCTGGAGAACACTAATATGACACTTTATACAGATTATCCTCTAATTTTGTAACAGTCCCCTTTACAAGTAAGGAAACTGAAGTTAAGCAACTTCCCCAATATCATTCAACTAGGGGGAAGCACTTCACCTGGAATACACATCTGTCTGCACCAACTCCTGCACTCTTCCCATCACAAAGTATAACACATGTTCATTTTTCTGCTTCCTTTAGACAAACTTGGCTATTTGTTCACTGAAATAGCTAAATGCTAGGGTTGAGTTTCCAAGAATCAAGGAGGTGCTCCGTCTCTCCAACTCTCATGCCAAGCTCTTCTGTGTCAGGCAGTGATATCCCGTAGCACCACTATCTCTCACCACCTGTTCCTTAGCCCTAACTTGTTCTTCAGCAACTGTACCTTAGGGTTAAAGGCCAGAGTCTTAGGATCAGTGGGGTCCACCACAGAGGGGTAAGGCTCAAAGATGATGCTCTTTCTTGGGGACTCAAGAGCTGCCCTACACATGGCCACCAGCAGGTCCACCACCTGAGAGGGAAGCAAAGGACAGGGACAGAGCTAAAGGATGCTCAATCTGGTAAGTCCCATGGTACCTAGTGTTTCTCCCTGCTGCTCCTTTTAAATTCAAATACTTTTGTGGCTTTTAATTAGAAAATACAATCCTACTATAAAAACTCAAGCAGCAACTAAGTGATGAAAGAAAGATAAATACCACCCCCTTGAAGTCTATCTCCTTGCCTCACTCCATTGCTAGGCATCTGTAACTGTAACTCCTGCCATCAAGTAATTCTACTTCAGCTTCCCAAGCAGCGAAGACGACAGGTCTGCTCCACCAAGCCAGGCTCTGTATTTGCTTTTTGTGTTTCTTTTGTTTTCTTTTCTTTCTGATAGCAGGGACTGAACTCAGGACCTTGTGCTTGTGAGAGAGGCAGGGCATCACTAAGTCAAGTCCCTGGCCCTGCTTTTGTTTCATGACACAGGGTCTTACTATGCAATTCAGGCTGTCCATGAACTTACTATGTAGCCCAAGGTACCATCTGACTCACAGCAGTCTTGCCCCAGCCTCCTAAGTGCTGGGATTATAGGTATGAGCCGCCATGCCAACTCTGTATTTGCTTTCTAATATAACTATCTGTTATTATTTTCTATCCATAAGTAAAAATTGTAGAGTAATTTCACTATCAGGATATGTCATAATTTACATTACAGCTGGGGTTGTATCTACTTCTTGTTTTACAATTTATTTAAAAATGTACCATGGATTGAACTCATTGACATTAATCACATCTCCAGCTTTTTGGGACAGGGTCTCAATCTAGTCTCCTAAATTAAACATGAACTTGTAATCCTCCTGCTTCCGCCTTCTGAGAAGCTGGGATTACAGGCACACATCATCACACCTGGCCTCCCCTCCCTTTCTGGATCCCACCTCCCATACCTCTGCTCCAGTAGCCACGTCCTCTGCAGCTCCAGACATGACCCCCAGGGTATAGAAGGAGAAGACACACAGTTCCCGAGTACAAACAGCTGGCTGGATAGATACATTCAATAAACAGTAAGAGTGTGGGTGGCAGGGAGACGGGGCCTCATACCTTTTCTATCACAAGGAAAGAATAAGGGTCTCTGTATCCCAGGAAGAAATTATCAGCAAGTGAGGTTTCCCTTGAAATCTTTATGGGTAAATCTGTGAGCTAAGCTGTCTGCCTGTAAGTCTTCCCTTCTAGGCAGTCTGAGGCTTTCTTCTGAGTTTCTTCTGTATCTTAAACACAGTGTGACTTATAGTTACCCACCCTGACTCCAACAGCTGAGGACAGGACTGTATCTAATCAACTGGCTCCATATCTGATTCCTGCTTCTAAAAGTAGATGGGGACTTTGTCCTCAAAAATATTCTCATCTGTCCAAACAGAAAAACGAGACTGGTCTTCTAGGAAAATAATTACTTCTAACTTCTCAGGGAGTACGAGACAGAATTCTTCCTTTATCACAGGCCCAGGAGAAAAGAGAGATAAGAAGGGGCCCTGAGCAAAGAGAAGGTCACCCAGCAGAGGCCGCACCTTGAGCATGGACCCATTCTGGAAGACGTGCTGCTCATCGCACACCACACAGTACTCATTCAGTGTTGGGATCCTCTGCTCCGCATACTTCATGATCTGCAGAGAGAGCAGTTTCTGTATGTTTTGGAAATTCAGACACAGATATGGGAAGTATTTGTTGCTGAGACACAGGAAATAATTGAAGCTTCTTTTCTAGCTACCTTCCTCTCTTTTAGTCCCCTGCCTAAGGGAGGATCTATTATTCTTGAGTCCATTATAGGGTTAATGTCCTGACTGCTGCATAGCTAAGTCTGTAGTCTAAGAAAAATAAGCTGTAGGCTTTGATTTAGAAGTCCTGAATTAATATTCTTCATATACTACTTGGTTCCAAATATATCTGTAGAAAAATCAATTGAGCTATCCTTTGGGTTCTTCATTTATAAAGCAGGACATGATTCACACCTTTGGGGTTTTACAAGAGATAGGACTATGATCATAAAAATATTTTATAAACATTAGCAGATGCTAATCAAATTATCAACCACAGCTATAGTAATTATAGTGCCCTTTTAGGATAAATGAGTATTCCATTCAAGATCAGAGAGGGTAGGGGGACAGGAACAGGACATTTCAACCCCCTAGAATTACTAGCCGTCCCCCTGGTCAAAACCAGACATACTTGGGCTGGGGATTTAGCTCAGTGGTTCCAGCGCCTGCCATGTAAGCACAAGGACCTGGGTTCAATCCCCAGTCACCACATATAACAATGGCAGGTGTGGAGACTCCCACCCACCAGCAATCAGAACCATATACTACAGTGCCAGGTGTGATGGCTCATGCCTATAATCCCAGCACTTGTGGGAGGCAGAGGCAGGAGGACTGCTGTGAGTTCAAGGCTGAGCTCAGGACCAGCCTGAACTATAAAAACTGAGACCCTGTCTCAAAAGAAAAAAAAAAAAAAAAAGACACACTTCTGTGCTAGAAAGACAGCATAAACCCAGAGCTCATTCAGCAATAACCAGAAGTGTTTGTTTTGACACCATTTAATATGGCTTTAATACAGCAATCAGGTTGTTACCATTTCACATGCTTTGGGGCTATTAATGGGACCTGTAAGGTGTTTGCTTAATTTATTTAATGCAGATTTACCAATGCTTCCTATGTACTCAGTTTTGTGGAAGTTCTTCATGACTATGCAATTCACAAAAGGTTATTTTTTATCCTCTCAAATGCTAAGCTCCAACTGGAAACGCGGCATGTGTACAAATGATTTACAATCTAAGGCAGTACGTGGCATGTGACACATAGATACTACATAAGCAAAAAGAACCATCCAAGGTCAGTAGAGAGAGGTCACATCCAGCAAGTCCAGCTGGCGTGCTGGACATTTTATGGAAAAGGTAACATGTGAGCCTTGACTGCACTGGGCAGAAGTGGGAGGAAGCCTGTGACTAAAGTAATGCAGACACAGTGAAAGTTAGCAAGGGAATAAATCAACTTTAAAAAGAAGCAATGACCAGAAGTAGGTAAGTAGTGACAGTGGCCTGGGAGGAAAACTGAAGGCCATTTAATGTTGTGGATCCCAGGAAACTCAACACTACACCCTTAACATTTGCAGTGCCTTACTTGGTTTGACCCTAAGTGCTCAGCATGTGTTCCCACCGACGCTGAGTGTCTTGAGAACAGAACTGTGCCTTCTTCACTCCTGTCCACTCAGTGCTTAAAATAGCTCTGGGACCAATGCGAGTGGGGAGCTGGGAGATCTCAGGGGATCAGACAGGCCAGACAATGGGAGGTGCCTTGGAGCAAAGCCAGGGACTTGCTTACCTGGACGAGGAATCCGTACTCCAGGGTAGGAATGTTCTTGCAGTGACCACTGACCTAGGAAGTGTGAAAGACAAGCTCTGTGAGTCTCCTAGGAAGTCAGGGCCAGACAGATCTCTCTCTTTCTTACCCACCACTCAAGATTCTCCTAAACTAACAAAGCCCCAGCTCAAATCAGCCAAAGGAATCCCAGACAGCTGGAGAGATTTTCACACATTCATGTCAGATTTTTGAAAAGTGCTCACCTGTCCTAAACCTATTTAAAAGAAGACCAGATAGGTCCACACAGCAGCTGACTACTAAGTTCTAACCATAACCTAATGAGATCATAGAGCTGCTCAGTAGGATACCCCAATTCCAAACTGCTTCAAAGCCTCAGCCAGTCAGTTTCAAAGTAAGTTTTCAGATATTAAGAAACCAAGTTCCATTCCACCCACTCAGGGGTACATGTCCTTGATTAACTTACAATGCCCAGACAACCACACACCCACCCATTTTCAAAAGCTAAGCTCCCATAGCTACGTTCCCAACCTCCTGGTACCCAAGTCAAATCCTCCCCAGCCCATGTACCAAAGGAGAGGTCCGTGCTGGGGGAGGGAGGCCCACGTGCTGGGGGCACAGGAGACCTGCCTGGGGGCTGGGAGGGTAGCCAAACACCTCTACTTTGGGGTTCTTCACGGTGCATGAGATGGAACGGTTCATGAGGCGTCCTACTCGAAGCTCTGGCACACCCAGTTTGCCCTTCAGCATGGAGTCCTGAATGATAGGGAAACTGGGAGACCTGGGCAGAGAGGACACAAAGAAAGAGGCTATAAAACTGGAGAGTAAGTGTACATCATAGAAAGGAACTTGAAGTAAGGAAGTCCTAAGCCTATAACCTAAGCCAAAGCCAAACTACAAACTGAGGGAAGTTCTATAAGATTTTATTTTTTTTTAAATTTTTTTTGAAACAGCGTCTTGCTTTGTAGATCAAGCTATCCCTGAACTCACTATGTAGCCCAAGCTGGTCTCAAACTCACAGCAATCCATCCTCCTGAGTCTACCTCTTACATGCTGGGATTACAGGTGTGAGCCATCATGCCTAGCTAAGGTTTTAAACACTGTCAAAAAAAACCAGTATCACCCAGGTGTAGTGGCACAGGCCTATAATCTCAGTACTCAGGAGGCTGAAGTAGAGGACCACTTCAAGTTCGAAGCCAGCTTTGGCTACATAGTGAGTCCAAGACCATGTTGAACTGCATAGTAAGACCCTGTCTCATAAAACCAAACACACACACACACACACACACCCCAAAAACCAAAAGAAACAATGTAACTGCATTGCTTTTTCCATTATATGTTCTTCAGCCTGGGACATGGAAGGAGATAGAGGCAGAGCCTAGATTACTATGGCATTGAGGCCAGGCATGGTGAGGAAGCCTGTTTAACTTACTTCGTTGTGAGCAAAATGGACTAAATGCTAAGCACTGCAGAATGCAGAAGTAGCTGCACCTCTAAGATGACTGTTAACTGTCCAACAATAATGGCTCCTGTCATACCATTAAGCTAACTTTTTGTCTGCGTTTGAGAACAGAAGACATTAGGGAGTGGTCAAACAGTGAAGCAATATTTACTCCCAGAACCTAGACAATATATCAATGTAGCCTTGTAAAAAAACAAAAGTTGGTGCTTGTTTCTGACTCTGCCTTCTCAGGATAAGGAATAAAGACAAGAGCCAATGAAAGGAAAGATGAGAAAAGCAGCATATCTGACTCCAACACATACCACAAGGTAGGCATTATTCTGTTTTATGTAAAGAATGAGGTATGAACACTGGATCAGGAGTAGAAGGAAAAGGACACAAAAGGGACAGGACAATATGAGTGGTATCCAAAGGTATAGCATTAAAGGACCCAGATGATAATGGAGATTAGATTATTTGCCAGGTGTGGTGCCTCATGCCTGTAATTCCAGCACTCAGGAGGCAGAGGCAGGAGGACTGCTGTGAGTTTCAGGCTAGCCTGGGCTACATATTGAGTTTAGGGGCAGCCTGAGCTATAAAATGAGACCCTGTCTCATAAAACAAAAAACAAAAAAAAAAGAAGGTGAGTGTGGAGTTGTGACAAACCTGAGGTAGAAATGATCAGCTCAGTGAGCACTTACTTGGGGATAGGTGAGAAGATGCTGAGGCCAGCTCGAAACTTCTTGATGGTCCCACTTGCCTTGAACCAACTGTGTCGCTTCTCCTGCTGGGTTTTCAAGAAATCGTTGCTTAGGTGTTTCCATTGTTGGGATGTGAACATACCCAGGATCCTGAGGGATCAAACAGGCTTAGGCAAAATCAGGCAGAAGAGAGGGCCAAAAGTAAGAAGTAAGAAAACAAACTAATCTAAAACTCAGATGCAAGAACAGGAAAACTAACTGTGGTGAGGGAGCCTACGTGAAGACTCCTTTGGTAAGACCGTCACACGGAAACAGAAACATGTACCCCCACATCCTCACCAATAAGCTCAACAATTCTCAGATGCTTTGCCTCTAGAGGAAAACCTCACAGTTAGCCTTTAAAAGTTGTGGAGTGTGGTAGAGTAAGTCCCGGACTTATAAACACTAGAGTTGCAAACTTTCACAAGTGTGCTATATAAGACACACTTTGTCAACTTAGAAACAGTCCTCCCAGAACAGAACTTGCTTGTAAATTAGGAACTCAGCACATTTACTGTGAGGGACGACTACACTGAGAGTAGAACAGAGGTGGTGGAATGAAGATGAATATCACATGCTACTCTGAGAATAGAGAAGAAAAGTTTATGACAAGTACTAATACTGTTGGAAGAAAAATTACAATCCTAAATTTATGGTTCCCAATTCCTAGCCGGACTCATCAATCCTTTCCCTTGTCCTGGGTCGGTTCTATTATTATTCTATGCTGTTCATCTAAATCCTCACCCACTTCAAGTTGACTTTGTCTTGACAGTTCTGGAAGAAAACACTGCACCTGAGGCTCTGCCTGTCCACCCACATGTCCTACTCTAGCATGGATCCTGAACATTCCCCAAAGACCCATGTATGAAGAGCTGGTCCTCATCTGCAGGGCCACTGGGAGCTCAAAACATCTCCAAGAGGCAGCTTAGTAGGGGGAAGTCATGCCACTGGAGGTGTGGCGCTGAAAGAAACCCCACTCCTTCCTTTTTTTTTTTGCTACCCAGAAGCCATAAGGTAAACAAGCTTCTTCCACCACATGCTGCTGCCATGATGTTGGTTCTGCCACCACCCTAAACTGTAACAAGTGAACAGGAACTAAAATCTCTGCAACTGTAAGCCACATAGACCTTTCCTCCGTTTAAACTGAAGATCTCAGGTGTTTTGCACAGGAATGGAAAGCTAACACATGCAACCATCTGTCTGTCCCTCACATGTCCAAGACCCAAGAGATAGAAATTCTTACTTTTTCAACTGAAGACCTAGCCCAAACCCTTCCTTATTCGATGGCTGGAAAACCTCAATTGATGGTTCTGCAAAGAAAAGAGAAAATTCTTTGTATGGACGCATCTCTATCCTCCTGGGAGTCTGCAACCATGGTCCACTGGAATCGCTTCCTTAGCTTCTTAAAACAGTAGCTACTGGATACTCTAGACATGACAGTGGGAGGAAACCTGTGAGGCAGAGAGTAGTCAGGAATCTGTCTAATCAAATATCCTGAATAGGAAGCTGTAGGAGGGAATATCTGATTTATCTTGGAACCAAAGAAAACAATTTCATTAGGCAAGAAGGCCTTAGGAAATGGCTACCCAGTAACTGAAAAAAAGAACACTGACTGAAAGCACCTTTACAGGCAGATTGAGACCTGGGACCTTATTCCTACTTTTTGTGCACTTTGTTTAAGACCACATCAAAAGTATCCTATTGCCTAAAGTCACTGCTTTTACCTGGTCCATCAAGGTACTGGGAGAGAGAAAATCGCAGCCTCAACACAATAGGTTCTGTCCGTAGGACCTTCCAGGCTGTAGACACTTCCTCCTAAAAGAATGAGAAATGGTTTCCAATTTATGACAAAGAATGGACTTGAAGTTTCCCCTCTGCAACACACACATGCACATGACAGTACACACCACTGTCTGCAGATGGTCTAGGGAAGACAGAGATGAAGAATATGTGCTCCAAATACAGTACACAGGAAAAAAGACTCCTGGCCTACATGACAAAATCCACAAGTCCAGATAGACATGTTGTTGGCAGGTACTAGCACCACTTACATCGAGGAAGCTGATGTTGATGTGGAGATCAATGTCCACGTCATCAATAGTTCCATATTCTCTACAGAGATACAGGCAACATGTGAGTCTCAGGAAGGGAGAAAGCAGGGCACAGAGACTAAGGTGAGGGGAGAACTGCGCCTGGGGACCAGGGAAAGGGAAGAGCAGAAGGCAGTTTGGTATTTTCACTCTTAGTCACAAAGCCTAAACCACTCACAATCAAGGCCCTCTTGGAGCAGAAGTCCTTCTTACCTTGAAGATGAAACCGGTGACATACAGAGGTTTAGGATAAGGAATCTTCTAGTATTCTAAGCAACTTCTATCATTAACCTCATTATTTATCCCCCATCACATCATAAAACAAAAAAATCCCTAGCACTTCAATAACTCAGAAAGAAGAGGCTTGCTCTCCTGCTGTCTGTGGAGGGGAGTCCCACCTGATGGATACAGAATTCTCACTGTAGATCTCCTTCACGGCTTCAATGTCTGCATCGAGCTGTGGGTGTCGATACAGGTCAGCTGCACAGCTTCCCTGAGAGAACAGAAAAAAAATGTGATGCTAAGAGGTGGGAAAAGAAACAAAAGGTGAAAAAAAGAGGGAAATAAATAGAACAAGAAGAGATAATAAGCACAGAAGAAAGCAAATAGCAGTAGCACAGAACTGAAAGCAACTCTATGAAAGGTCCGGGGTAGAGGAGGGAGCTAGGAAGTTCTTCCCTTTGTCTCCCTCCCACTACCACAGGAGGAGTTTCAGCAGACCACACACAAGTCTTGCTTCAGGAGGTGACATCCTATATCTCCAGCCTGTCTGCTCAGACGTTGACCTATGAAAACTTCAAACAGGCTGAAGAGTACAGAGTTTAACTCATACTGGTTCTGTCTGAAAAGCATCTGGGAGTGAAAGTCTTTCTACTTAGGACACTGGCTGGGACAGCAATAAAATAAGGAAATCATGAGTAGAGTTGACCATAATGATCGAAATGACTCTCACTAACAAGTGAGAGAAAATAACTATTTCTGACTAAAAACACACAGAACGTATCGTGTTATACTGGAACAGGTATGAGTGCCAGGCAGGAGCAATGACATGCAAACAACTCCAACAAACCACATTACTACATCCTCATCTTATCCCTGCTTCAGGACAACCTCTTTCACTTCTGATCTGTCCAGACAGTGGCAGCTAGAGTGCCCAATATCTGAGTCCTGGGTAATAAGCCTCACCTGAACTCCATATAGAAACTCCTCTGATTCATTATCTCCTTCTGAATCATCATCATTCCAGAACTGGCCTTTGATGTCCTGGTGATTAAAAATAAAGAGAAAATTCTATGTTGAGTCACTTGTCACTCCATTGAGCAGAGTGGAGTGAGACGATGGGAGATTGATTCCCATAAAGAATGGTAAAAGGTCCCTTAGGGTAGAGTAACTGAGGCCTTAATCCTTTATATCTTTCTCCTCACTTTCCCAAAACCTAGCTCTGCCTTGGTGCGACAGAGGAAAACAATATACTGGACTTAAGTCTCAGTATAATGCCTAAGACTATGGTAGCCAGTGAGGGACAAGCACAAATGGCAAGGCTGATTCTTAAGGGTTTCTGTGTTCTAGTACAAGCTGGCCTCTTCTAGGATCATTACTCAAGGCTGTTCCAGGTGCAAGCTCTCATTTCCTGGCTACTTTTCTACCTCTAAAGCAGGAGTCTCCAAGCCCCTGAACCACAGTCCAATACAGGTCCATGGACTATTAGGAAGCCGCCCACATGACAAGAGGTGAGTGAAATCCAGCAAGCAAAGTCTCACCATATTTAGAGGTGGTCTCTACTGCTCACATTATGGCCTGAGCTCCAATCCTGTCAGATTAGCAGAAGCAGATTCTCACAGAAGCACAAACCCAATTGTGAACTACTCACATGAGGCATCTAGATTGCGCACACCTTTGAATCATTCCTAAACTACCTCCCACTCCCAATGTGCAGAAAAATTAGCTTCCACAAAACCAGTTCCTGGTGCCAAAAAGGCTGGGGATTGCTACCTGAATGTATTTAACCCTTCTCTTTCTTCCCAAGAAAACCCACCTACATGCACACACTTGCCAAGTAATACTGTTTCTGGACCCCTTCTCCTTCCAATAGCCACTTCACCTCCTGAAGGAGCAAAAGAGGAAACGCCAGGAGGTGAGACCTACATTCTGCCCCATCTAACTAACCCTTGGAGAGTTAACTGCAGCAGTGAGAAGCTGGCTCTCACCATTGGGTCAGTGGGTCACACACACTCCCAGAGTAGTGCTAGGCAGCACCCCTCCATACCACCAGCTGAACCCAGGCCAATGAGATGGGCATTTAGGAGGCCACAAGGGAGACAAGGAGGGTGAGGTCAGGAGCAACTGAAGATCTGCTGGAGACGACAGGCTCTGCTGTGGTGATGTAACAAGTCACTGTCCTGTGGAAAGCAGATAGCTGGTTTCATTATCCCTTGTAGCTGAGTGGTACATGTACCTGCACACTTCTATTTCGCATACACTCAGGCACTTGCATGTATACACACACACTTTTAAATGAAGTTCATTAAAAACCTGTGAAAGCTCTACACAAACATTAAGATACTGCCACTGCATTCAAACTGTAGAGTTGGAGGGTTGAAATATATCTCAGAGATGGACTACTTGCCTAGCATTTGGTGAGGCCCTACGTTCAATTCCTAGTATAGTGAAAGCAACAATGAGAAACAAAAAAATTGGAGAATTAGGACTGGAGTCTCTGCTTTATTTCATAAAACTATAAGCACCCCAGAACTAAAGTGATAGAGGCAGAGCCAAGGACATATATAGTTCTCTCATCAGTTCATTTTGGAACATTCTTTTTTTTTTTTTTTTTTA
>PVIR01033982.1:0-17499 GCA_004026965.1 Petromus typicus
AAATTTTGAGATAGGGTCTTGCTACAAGTTGCTCAAGCTAGCCTTGAACTTGCAATCTTCTTGCCTTAGCCTCTTCAACTCCATAGGGATTTTCATCTCCAAAATGGCCTGAGACTGGAAAGACAGAGAACGAGAAATAGACACGTTTTCTGGGCACCTGTGTGTCCCGGCCCGTGATGGTGCTGTGGGAGCAGCATGCTGTTTTGTCTTCACACAATCCAGGGACACTGTCCCTAGAGACAGGAACTCTTTCCCTGCGTGGATTCCAGACATTGATACCCTCTAGTTCCTCCAAGCTAATTACTACGTAAGTGGAATAGTTTTGCACTTGATCTTCGCCAAAAGGCTGAGAAGCGATAATTGGAATAATTTAGATGCTAAAACCCAGGCTCTCTACTTTCCCCCTTCCACTGTTTTGTGATGTCCTTGACAAATGAAAAGTGGGTGCACACAATATATAGAAAATGATAATGTGTTGTACACATTTGAGGTGTAATAAAAATAGGTCAGTGTTTAAATTTAAGTAGATCACAGTAAGAGACACGTTACCATTAGTCCACTGGAGCTCTCCCTCACTCAGGCACACCCTTCCCATTGTTCTTCCCACTTGCGGAAGCAGTCCTGGGGTTGCTCTTCGGTGAGTGTCTTTCTCGGCGCTGCCTGGGCTGCTGCGCAGTGCCAGACCCAATGAGTGAGATGGACGAGGACTTGTGATGGATCTACGAGGCTGCCTTCCCCCGGGGTTGTACTCAACAGCAGCCTTCACCAGGTCTTGCCTTTGTCTTATATCATAAAGACACAAAAGGAGGCTTCTAGAACTGCTTCAAAGAGCGGCAGGCATGATGCGACCAGTGTGTTTGGTGTGTTTGAAGGAAGGCAGAGTAGAGGGAGGGGAAGAGCAGCAACATGCCTTTTGCTGGAGTAAATGTGAAAGGAGGACTATCTATTTCCGTCAGACCTCCGCCCTCGTGAAATGGCTAACAATCGAGATAATGCGCACACCCATCGCCTCTCCTGGTTCTCCCCTCAGCCTCGCCTCTCCTGGTTCCCATCTCAGTCCTCTGTGTGGTGAGGACATGTGAGAGCCTCTTCCCTCCAAGCCCTGCTCCTTTCCCGTGCCCTTACTCTCTTGCCTTGGTCCCCAAAGGAGCCCACAGAGAAACAGCCAGGTGATGCAGGCTCTCCAGGAGGACGCTCCTGTTGCTAGGCTCCGGGAGGGCATGGCACCGGGGAAGGCCCTGGGTTGAGGCGGCATTTCTAGGATGCAGGGCTGAAATAGGACAGAGTTCTTTCGGGCTCCATCCTGGAGGAGGTGAATGAATGGCCTAGGGGAGTGGTGACAGACAGATGGGCCAGGTGTCATGTCAGCCTCGTCCTGCCAACCAGCTGGCACTAGAAAAGTGCATCCTGGGCTGGAATGGAGCGGAGCGGGGGAGAGAAGTTTGGACATCCTGAACTCCTTTATTTTTCGCTCTTTTCCCATCCGTGTTGCAGATGATGGTGGCTGCATTGGCTTTGCTGGGATCCGAGGGTTGTGTTTTCAGTTGGTGACCAGCCTGTCCCTTCTTCACCCACGGCTGGGTCACCCCAATGGCCCATCTGTGCAGGCTGCTGTTTGCATATGCTAGCACTGGGCTAGGGTCCAACCCGCCGGTGACTGCAGGACGCAGAGTGCCTGCCTGCTGGACAGCAGCTTTGCCGGCAGCGCCTGATGGGCTCCCCGTGGATCTGAGTGTCTGGCTGGCTGCCGAGTGAGCAGTGTGCGAAGCCGAGCAGGCAGGTGTCCGGCACCAGGCCGCAGAAGCATTCCCTGGGGTGGCTCGGGGACAGCTCAGCTGTGCCCCTCGAACCAGTGAACAAGAAGGCTGGACAAAAGGGTACCGGATAAGAGGACAACTATTAATTGTTCCTCTGTGTGTGAGCTACCTGGTAGACATTTGAATCCATAACTGTGGTGCACCCTGGGGTAATTGCAGAGAACTTTGCAGACTTTTCTTTAAAAGAAGATTTTGCCTTAAGAATTTTTAAAAAATGATTTTTTAAGCCAGATATAATAATGCAGCCTGTAGTCTCAACACTATGGAAGGGTGAGGCAGGAGGATCACAAGTCTGAGCCCAGGTTGGGCAACTTAGTGAGATTGTATGTGAGAGAAAAATGAAACAGAATTGGGCTACAGAGCACTGTGAAAGACCTGGGTTCAGTCCCCAGTACCTCCTCCCAATTTTTTCCCTCATCATTTTATATTTTTGACTTTGATTTTTTGTCTTCTCCTAATAATTCTTGCTGTTGGGAATCAGTGCATTGGGAGACTATGTGAAGTCCAATAATTGAAGTTTAATGAAATATATCCTGTTAAAATAACTAGACCAGTGGAAGGGCAGGATGAGAAATCCCAGCCAGTGATTCTGGAAGCCTACTGTGCCCTTGGTGTATGCTAAGGAGGAATATACTTGTTACACAGGACACTGTGGAGGACGGACTGTTAACATCCCCTGCTCACAGCGGGAAAACTGAGGGCAGAGAGGTCAAAGAATTTGCTCAGTGTTGGGAGGGTTAAAAGCTCAGGCAGTTTAACCCAAAGTTTAAGTTCAAAGCCACTGTCTAAATACCACTGTTACTTGGGACTAGGTGGTGAGATCGTGTACATTTTAATATTCATTATGCTGTCTGTTTTCTTAATTTTAACACACGCAATGCTGTTGCAATAGGGAATGATCCCATGAGATTTATACAACTACAGAGAAAATAGAAATAATAAAATAATCTGAATTTTGGGACAAGGAATGTAGCTCCGTGGTAGAATGCTTGCCTTGCAGGAATAAGGCCCTGGATTTGATCCCCAGTACCAAGGGCAGGGAGTGTTCAGAACTTTTCCAGCTTACTTTCATCTAATTATTGCTGCCTTTCTGTTTTAACAATGCTTCCATTACACTGTAGACCGTGTAAAGTATTAGAAAGCCACTTTGGGGTGTCCTGGAATGACTAACATTAGAGGAAAACCCTGGGACAGTGGCTCAGATTAGACTGTCATTGTGACAAAATGACATTGATTAAATTGCACGCTTGTGGCTAATGGTTGTTTCTGGTGGCCCATTGTGAAGACTGACTTCTCCTGTATGGCAGCCTCTCATCTTACAAGACCAAGCTCGTGTCCAGATCCCTCAAAGTATCAGATTTCCTGGTCTCCTTTGGGTGTATGTGAAGCACTCCGTAGGCCTTATTTTATCTATTCTGTAGAACGCCCTGTAAAGACGGGACATTAATGATCCTTTTTCATTAACAGAAGGAGAAGCAGAGAGACCAAAGGATTTCTCAGGATAAGGGGCCTGCATGCCATGAGCTGCAACATAATAATCACATACCCCTGCACGTGGCCTAGGACACACAGGAAGTGACAGAGGGAAGCAGGGACCACACAGAAGCTGTTCTTGTGAGGGGAGCAGTGGTGATCACGCTGACGATGTCCAGCTTCCGGAACACTCAGGGAGCTGCTGCTCGGCATAGTGTCCAGGGGGCCAGGGACAGCGGTTATATCACCACCGTCCACACTGGCTAGTTCCATGGTGGAATTATAGGATTGTCCCCAGCTACCACCTCTGTGCCTGCTCATTCTGTCCCTTCTCCAGATTCTCCAAACTGCTCGGTAATCATTTACCACAGTATTTTTTTATTATTATTATTTAAATAAATCAAGAGTTAATTTATATGTAAACAAAAACTCTGATGGATGAACATATGCTATCATTTATTTCCTGATATTTACTGTATGTACCTTTAATCTAGTAGTATCTTTATATAATTAAATGATAGGTTAGGGAATGCATTCAGGATTCACAGTATTTCAGAAGTTTTGGGCTTTAAAAAAATAATATAAGATATTTGCATAATTAATAATACAAAGGCTTTGCATTGATGATTTAAGCATAAAAATTTAGGGAAGTCACTGGAAAGTCTAGAGAGAATCTAGTTTCTTTTAGCTAATAAATTGGGTCATATATTGAAATTTCCAAAGGCCGTGAAGGTTGGGATGAAAATATTACTTATAATGAATCTCATACTTAGTCATTTTCCCAAGTGGCAATGCATTTACATACTAGTGGGAGTTTTGTGATGAAGTCTTTTGATTTTCCAAGTTGCTGCATTTCGAGCTCATTTAGTGCAGTGCCCTATTATTAATATCTCTTCCATCAGCTTTGTACCACTGTTAAAATCTCCGTGTCTGGGGATATCCAAGAGAGAGAAAATATTCTCTGCAAGACGTGCTCTCTTTCCCCACAGAAACACCAAACACACTCAAAGGAATTTGGGTCAGAGATTTTTGTGAGTTTTGCAGTCATGCATTTTGTTGGGGTTTTCTACATGGTGAGTAATGGAAAGGCATTCATGGGCCAAAATCTAGAACACAGAAAGTGGCTCATGCATGTAGCACACGTCCTTCTGATAAACTTTGCAAGTCCCTTTTGAATCTTTGCATTACTTATCATTAGGTTCAACTCCAAGTAATAGAAAGTCCTAAATAATAGTGACTTAAATTAGGAAAAAGTCTAGAAGGAGCCCAGGGTTAGGACTGTGTTTTCAATGTCAGTGGCCAGAGTTCCTTGCATTTTGTTGCTTTCACTCTCTTGTTCCCGTGTGGTGGAAGAAGGGTGCGACGGCGGCAACCATCACTCCATAGTTATGCCACCGGGAAAGAGGAGAGACGGAGAATATGCTTCCCGTCCTCGCTGTAGCACACTACCTGGTTAGAGCTCAATCATGTGATCTTGTACAGCTGCAAAGGTACCTGGGAAATGTCTTCATTTGAGGTAGCCATGTGCCCAACCAAGAACTGAAGTTGTTTTTCGTGGAGGAAAGAGATCAATGGAATGCTGAAAACAGCTGTCTCTACCTCAGCAGTGCTCATCAGTGGATCCATCCCTCCCCTGCTCCTCCTGTTGCTCTCCGATGCTTGGCAACTATGGCATGAGGAGCTTCCCTCCTTCCACTATGCTCTTCTTGTGTTTGAGCCAACCAACTACAAACCAAGTCGTCTAAAAACCCTGAGCCAAAATATCCCCTTTCCTTCTTCTTTTTTTTAAAGACAGGATCTCACTTTGTAGTTCAGGCTGGCCCTGAGCTCACTATGTAGCCAAGGTGAGCCTAGAACTCACAGCGATCCTCCTGCCTCCACCTCCCAAGGGCTGGGATTATAGGCGTGAGCCACCATGCCCAGCCCAGTGGTATGTGGTTACCAGGATCAAACCCGGGCCCTTGTACTTACAAAGCGGGCACCAAAACCACTGAGATAAATTCCTGCCCCTCTTTCCTTCTTTAAGTTTGTGAGTGTTGAAGATCTTATTCCAGTAATGAGAAAGCGACTGAGATGCTCGGTATATTAAATGTGTCTTTGATTTACGACATTTTCAGTTTATGAAGGTTGAATCAGGATGTACCACAGTGGGCCTAGGAGCATCTGCATCCTCTATGGCTCTTTTTCAAGCACAAAGATTATAAATAAAGTACTTACACTTTCTTCTGTCCTATCAAAGGCTAGCGATGGCTTTGCCGGCAATTTCTCTTTGACAGCTTTGCGCAGCACTTCTGCTTCTCTTCTTGTCCTTAGATGAACTTTTGTATTATTATGTGATCTTCTGTGGTCTCCCTGCCTCGCTGCAAACTTCCTGCATCCCAAAGCCATGGCCCATACTCCATAAGAGCTATCTTTCCAGGTCCGTTAGCTGGTGGGTGCCTTTGGTGAGTTGCTGCTGAAGAGTCAGCGTCTACTCCTCAGCGCCTCTCCCTGGCACCGTTTTGGGGGTCATGCAGGTCTCCTGCTCCGACCTCAGGCCATAGGCAACATCAGCAGATGGAAGAGCAGTACAGAAGCAACTCTAGGAACTGCCACATGGACAGGAAGAGGTGGTGACTGCGAGAGAGCAGCCCTGCTATAAACTCTGTACACACTGAACCTCTCTGTGAGAACTTACTTGAAGGAAGGTTGCTTGTCGGGGAGAAGTGAGACACGAACACCTCTCCTCTCCATGAAGGTTTCACCACCGGTGTCCATTGATGTGTTTCAGGCTCTGTGAACCTTCCTGAAGAGGAGAACATGACAATTTTCTAATTTTAATCAGGTTTTTCAAGAGTCTCTTAACCAGAGAAGCTTAAGAACAATCGTTCTAGAAACAACCTCCCTTTCTTATTTGCATTTCAACTCGGGCAGGGTCTTGTGCCTCCTCACAGGCTCCTGTGGCCTTTTCCTTTGGTCTTCAGCTCCCTGGAGGGGGTTACACTGCTTCCCAGCTCTGTGGTCCTTGGGGTGGGGTGCTCTGGGATGTGGGTGCCGCTCAGCACTGGCCTAAGTCACACATGACTGGGAAGATAAGTCTGCCAGGGGCAGTAGAGGAGGGGACGACTCTCATTAGCATCCAAAACCAATTATAAATGCTGCTGTCTTATCTGCAGCAGGGGATTTTCTGTGCTGGTTCAAATACAATTGGGAGTTGGTGGCAGAGGCAGAATAGCGGTAGAAAATAGAAGGGAAGATGGGCTTAGAGGCCCTGTAACAGAATGAAGTTTTAGGGCCTCCCTGTGTTCTTTTTCTAGAGCAGATCTCGGCAAACTTTCTCCTAATGTAAGGGCTAGAGAGTAACTATGGCTTAGTGGCCCATACACTCTCTTCCATTGTTGAATTAGCCATGGACAATAAATGAATGACCATATTATGTTCCAATAAAACTTTATGTATAAAACCACACCGCCCACTGTGCCGGGCATGGTGGCTCACACCTGTAATCCTAGCACTTGGGAGGCAGAGTTGGGTCAGGGCCAACCTGAACTACAAAGTGAGACCCTGTCTCAAAAAAAAAAGAAAACAAAACCCAAAAAACACATTGTCCTCAGACATGTTCTGACAGCCATAGTTGGCCAATCTTTGCACAGACATTTTGGAGGGGCCAGATCATAACTGTTTCTTCTCTTCCTATGAGTGTTTCAAACATTTGCAGGTTAGCCTGCTCCACAGCACCTTTCCCATCCCTGGGAAGCTAACAGGGTCTCACTGTCTTCTAGGAGAAACCTCCTTTGTCAGTTGATTTGGACATTTCTGGGGCCCAGTTTTGTACAGCGCCATTCTTGGCAAAGAATACTCTGGGTAAATTTTCTTATTAATGACTCCTGTTTCATAAGCCTGCTTGGATGGTCCCCCTGCAACTCCACCAGCCATGTAACACTTTTCCAATCTGTGCTGATGGGTTTCTGGAGATGAGAGTTGGAGCTGGCACTCCTCAAGAGCACTGCTGCCCAAAATGCCACCCACCAGGAGAGTCCCCACTCAGCAACAGGCAGCAGGAGTCTCCTGGGCTCAGCTGCCCTCTCACAAGGCTCTTTAGGAAAAATATCAAAGATGCACCATTCTGTATCTAGCAGCACATGTGTCTATAACTTCTTAATTGTGGTAAAAACACGTGACATTCAATTTGCCACCTTAACCACTTCTTGGTGTGTGATTCTGTTAACTGCCCATATGTACATCACACCTTTGGAATTTTACATCTTCAAACACTGAAAATCCCAACTCTCTCCACTATTATACAAGTCCCACTGTTCCTTCTCCCAGCTCATGGCAGTCATGATTCTACTTTCTGTTTCCATGATAGTAACTATTTTAAATATCAGCAATGTATGGTATCATGTATTTGCTCCTCTGAGGGCTTATTTCACTTAGCATATCTTCAGGGTTTATCAATGTTGTAGCATGTGTCAGAGCTTCCTTCCTTTGCAGGCTTAGTGGCACATGCCTGTGATCTCAGCACTCAAGAGGCTGAAGCAGGAGGATCACAGTGGGTTCAAGGTCGGCCTGGCCTATCTAGTGAGACTCTCTTGAAAGAACAAAACAAAACAGAATTTCTTTTACAAGGGTGAATGATATGCCTTTGTCTGTGTAGACCAACTTTCTTTATTTCTTTACCCATTGGTGTACATTAAGCTTGCTTCTCTCTCTTGGCCATTGCAGATACCACTGTGATAATGGTGGAAATACTCCTTCACTATCCTGTTTGTAATTGTGGTGTATACTCAGAAGGTATCTGAATCATATGGTAATTCAGTTTTGAGTTGTTTTGAGAAAACTCCATCCGGTTTTCTTTTGCAGCTACCTCATTTTACATCCCACCAACATACCTAGCGCTCTTATTTAAGAAGGAAAGGAACATGTGGACAGGATAATGCATATAGTTCATTCATTCAAAAATAGTTCTTCATCGCCCACCATAGCTAGACTGAGCTCTAACACGGGACCGGCACATTCTTGCCCTCCTGGGAGTTTGTCTTTTTTGGACATAGAATCAAGAAACAAATAGACACAAACTGTAAGACCCCATTTCATAAACACTTTTTTAAAGTTTTTTTTGAGATAGGTCTCACTTTGGAGTTCAGGCTGGCCCTAAGCGGCACAGCCTCAAACTCACATCACAGCGATCCTCCTGCCTCTGCCTCCCAAGTGCTGGGATTACAGGCATGAGCCACCACACCCGGCACTGTGGTATGTGGTACTGGTTGCTGCTGGGCGTGAGTCTCCACACCCAGTATGGTATGTGATTACCAGGGGATTGAACCTGGGCCCTTGCGCTTGCAAGACAGGCGCCGGAACCACTGAGCTAACTCCCTGGCCCTCATAAACACTTCTGATTGTGAACAATTCGGTTGCAAACAGAGGCTCTGAGCAAAAATTTGCTTCCAATCACAAACTCCGTATCATCATGTGGTGCCTGTGACCAGAGCATCTTCCCCAGAATTGTGGAATGGATCAAGTGCATGAATGGAGGCGCCCCTGTAATTCTATCAGAGAAATAAAAGAAGAGGACAAGTTAACTGTGTTTATTTAAAAACAAAATGACTTCAGAGGAGAAACAGAGGGGGAAGGCCTTTCTTACAACCTTCCTCTGGCAGGCACCCAAACTAAAGCTTAATTATGGCCTGCCTGCTTATTGGAGGTGTTTTTTGTTTGCTTGTTTGTTTATTATTATTACTGAGATTGAACCCAGGGCATTCACACTGAGCTATCTCCCAGCCCTTAACAATTTTTGAGACACATCATGCTAAGTTGCCCAAGCTGGGCTTGAATTTACAGTCCTCCTGCTTCAGCCTCCCAGAGTGGTGGGATTACAGAACTATGCCATCAGGCCCAGCACCATCAGATTTTTTTAAACATTGAAATGAAATGTATATAACATAGAATTAACCATTTTAAGCTAACAGTTCAGTGGTGTTTAGTATAGTCATGACACTGGACAGCCACTGCCTCTAGCTGGTTCCAAAACCTTTTTGCCACTGACTCCAGCTCTTTCTGTGGAGTCACCTATTCTGGCTACTACAGGTAAGTGGAATCATATAAGAAGATGTGGCCTTTTGTATTTTTCTAATTGGAAAATTCAATAATCATATTTTTCAGGGTTATATACATTGTAACATGTGTCAATTCCTCATTACTTTTCATGAGTAAATAACATTTCTCCAACTAGCTGTTCATGTTTGTGTTTATCCATCCAGAAGCCAGTGGACATTTGGCTTGCTTCCACCTTTCACCTATTGTGAAAAATGCTTATGTACAAGGATTGTTTGTGACTCTGGTTTCCTTTGGCGGGGGCTACTGTGATCATAGACTTTAACAGCACATAGATGCCCATTATTGGAAGCATAGTGAACTATTTTCACTTATGTGCCCTTCATAGCTGGCTGGGCCTGGACTAGTTAAGGACCAGGCGCTCCCTCCCTCAAGGCCTGAACAGTAAAAAGTTCTGATCCTTCTTCCATGGCTCCTAGCTCCCAGAGTACCCTAATCCAAAGAGGTCCAGACTCTGGGTCACTCTGGTGCCCCTGGGCCTTGTCTTCTTGGGGCTCCTGGCTCCTGCTCACACATGCTCCAACCTCTGGGGGTGTCTCCTGCAGCCTTAAGGGTGTTGGCTCTCCCCAGGGAGACTAGATCAAGGGTCAGGAATGTCCTTGGGTGGAGGTTGGGCTCTAACCTCACACCTAGAATAGCTGTGAGGCCTTTGGTGAGGTGACCTGGGCTTTGGTGGCAATGACAGATGAACCGGCCAGAACAGGTTCCCAGGGAGGTTGTGGAAGTCCATGTTCAACAGAGAAGCGCACTCTCTCCAATTTGCCCTACTGGGTCCCCCCAGTGTGTTCCACCAGACAGAGGAGAAGTGTTTGGGTCCAGAGGCTTCTAGGGTCCACAATGAGCTGGCGGTGGAGGCCAGAGTCCTCAGATCCGAGTTATCTTGTTGGATGTGTTCAATTCTGGTGGGAGCTACTAGTCTAGCTCCATGTGTCAACCTAGACATAGGAAGGTAAGAGGAACCTGGGGGAGTGGGAAGGGAAAGAGGACAGACAGCACTGAGCAGAAGACATGCATGCAAAGAAACGTAGGTATGGCGGAGCCCATCACGCCTTCCATGAGCCCCTAGCTCAGTCATCTCAGGAATGAATCAATCTAAAGGAATGATGTCTTTGTTAGAATAAAGCTAGGATGGGGCACCCAGCACCCCCGAGCTGCCACCTGCACCTGGACCTTGGGCATCCTCCACCCCCACCAGAGATGAAAAGCACCTGTTGGATGTCCACGTAATGCAGTTACCTGTGTTCCAAGTGGAATCAAGATGAAACATCGGTTGGTAGTGTTGGTTCAATTCTAGACATAATCATGTTTCCTGCGCAGGTCACTTTGCCTTCAGCTTCTCAATTGTCTGATTGACAGAGGTTGCTAGGGCTCTGGACTGACTTATTAGTCTAATGGACAGACTAGCCCTTGACTTCCTGAGGCCAGGCTGCTTTTATTTTGTGTTGTATTCCTTGGGCATAACTTACCACTGGGGAACATCTGCATTATCTAATTTATTCTTTTGCAACATTTCATTTTTGTTGATTGCTGCTTAAAGGTCATTTCCAAATAAACATGGAATGAAAGGTCACTGTACCCAGCTGAAAAATCATCTCAGATCTACTTTGGTCCTGCTCGGTGCCAATGTCAGTCTTCTCTGACCTCTTCTGCTGGCCTGAGGAACCTGTTCTTTTGATTGTACGTGGTAAACTCTGTTGCCTTTTACTTACTGGCTCTGAATTTGGAAGTGAGGGTTAGCAGTTGGATAGTGACACACGTCATGGGGGTCGGGATTCGGATGCTGACTCCTTTCCGGAAATCACTCAGGAGTGATACACATTCCTCGTGGCATTGTTGGACATCTTGTCCAAGCTGACACAGAAGTCTTGAGACTAGTTGATGAAACTGTGGAATTGCTGAGCAGGTTTTGGAAGAACGTAAGGAAGGGAAATTATAGCCAGGGAAGCTTACCTTTGTGTTCGCTAAATAGTAAAGAAGAAAAACGGTTCAAACTCAGGGTTTTCATGGACTGTGTGTTCCTGGAACAGACTTCACAGGAGATGGTCTGTGTCCACAGAGAAGAAAGGCCCGAGCTACAGAGCAGAAGTCGCATGGGCGTCGGCGTTGTTCTCCTTAGTTTCCCCACTGGCTTACTTGGCAGGTCTGTGTGATTAGGGCCGTAAACACGGGCACAGGCTTTTAGCCAGATCTCACCATAGTGCTTGGGCCGGGTGGTGGGTACAAGAGCTACCCACGGAATAACCCAATTAGCAGTGGATTTGATGGAGGGAAGAGTTCATATGTGGACAAGTGGGTTGCCATGGCAAGGGAGGAGAGGAGTTGTGGGCACAATGACCAAAATAATCAGGGTGGAAAACAGCAGGGCACTGGAGTGGGTAGGCAAAGATTTGTAGTGAAACTACAGGTGAACTTTATGCTTGGAAGAGACAGACAGAGAGAGAGAGGGAAAGAGAGAGAGAGAGAGAGAGAGAGAGAGAGAGAGAGAGGAGGCACTTTCATAAGTGTAGGGTAAGGCAGAGGTTCTGTGTTGGATGCCTTATATGTACCATCCCACATTACACCAGCTGTCTGAACTCACCGATGTTATAGATAATGACATGGAGGCACCAGTTCAAAGGTGGCAGAAACAGAGTTGGAATCCTGGCCATGAGGCTCCAGGGCTCATTATGTAGTTAGCATAGCAATACCCCGAGCACAGTGCTGCACCATGTGCTTCTTTGAGGCTAACTGCAGCTGGTGCATTAGCATATAGGAGGCTCTTAAACAAGAGGGGAAGGATATTGAGGTACCATTTGTTATCTCTCAGATTTGGAAAAAAAATACTTTCTACTGACTAATAATGGCAGTGAAATTTGAAGAACATTTTCAGAATTGTGATTTGACAATATCTACTAAAATGAAGCACACACATGCCCTGTGTCCCAGCTTGGATTTCCAGGAGGAGATGGTGAGAAGTATTGTCACTTGTGCTTTTTTTTTTTTTTTTTTTTGAGACAGGGTCTCGCTTTGTAGTTCAGGCTGGCCCTGAGCTCAGCCTCAAACTCACATCACAGCAATCCTCCTGCCTCTGCCTCCCGAGTGCTGGGATTACAGGCGTGAGCCACCACACCCGGCACTGTGGTATGTGGTAATGGTTGCTGCTGGGCATGAGTCCCCACACCCAGTATTGTATGTGGTTACTGAGGATCGAACCTGGGCCCTTGTGCTTGCAAGACAGGCGCCAGAACCACTGAACTAAATCCCTGGCCCCCACTTGTGCTTTCTTAACAAGAGATCTGTAAGAATCATTCGGCTGCTGTCTAGAGCAGCAGATGGGGAAGGGTCCTGTAAGTCCCTTGAGAGGGGACAGGTCCGCTGGCACACAGTCCAGCTCCACGACGGGCACCATGCTGCACAGCACAACAATCAGGGAATGAGTCCAGCCACCACCTAGAAGGTGTCTATGATATGGGACATGTGACTAGGGAGGAAAACATCCTCCCAAACTGTGCATTATAAAACATAATCATATATCTGTAGTATAACTATACATCGTACAAGTACAAATGTTTACAAGTCTATATTTCTACGTAGATTTTACATCAATGCATATAAGTAAATAGACATAAATGCATGAAACATAAATTGAAGATACATGCGTACATGTATATATCTGTATAATTACAGAGATGTGAATATGCATGTATGCATATATGCATATAAAATATTTTAGAAGGAATATGCCACACTATTAATAGTCTCTGTCTCTGTTGGTGATGACACAGGGGAATGCTTTGCTTTTTATCTTCCTTCTGAGTAAAGGAATGGAGGGGCAGAGGAAGGAAAAAATGAGAGAAAGAAGGAAGGAAGAGGAATATGGTGTGTTGTGGGAGACTTTTTCTTTTGTTCTCTTTTGTGCTTACAGAGGAGACACAGAAGGGGAGGCAGCAGCAGCAAGACTGCGTGGAGAGAGGGCTGTGCTCACCGGCTAGCAGGGACCGCAGACTCCGGCCCACCATCAGTGCTCCCTGGGGCTTAGAATCCTCACAGAGGGTGAGACGCGGGCGGGAGCCTGGGCTGAGTCAGAGGAAGACTGTTCGGAGCCCTGGTGTTCAGGTGTGCAGAGGAAGGGGCTGGGGACACTGAAGTCTGCCTTTAACTAACCAAAAAGGAGGTGGGAGGCTCCAGAGGTAAACTAGGCCTTCTGGCGCACTTTGAACTGGATGCAGGGTCCGTGTCACAAGCGTCAGCTTGAGGGTACTGCTGTTGAGCTGTTTGTGCCCTTTAGTGTACCATGTTCCTCCACCCAGTAGATGGCTACAATCTGGTTCGGCCTTTGGCTTAGATAAGCCCAGACTCCGCTGTGCCTCTTATATGACACACGAAAGGCTTTGTGACCTTCTCATCCCCAACAATGTCCCCGGCTCAGTTATTTTCAGTGACGGGACCTGGACAATGGAATCCATCTTTGCAACTCCAGCAGTTAGTGTGGGAACACCTTGGTCTCCACCTGTAAATGGAGAGAGTGTCAGAAGCTACCCCATCAGGTTGTTCTGGATGTTGAGTTGTGGCAGGTAAAGTATTCGGAGCAGAGCTTTGGGCATGGTACAGTGTTGGCGATCACAGGGAGCCCTCAATTTAGCACTGGCTCGACAAACGAACAGCTTAGGTTAGATTAATGGAAGATTCGCCTGGCTCTTGCTATCTCTGGCATGTACCCAGGTAAACATAAAGATCTTAGCCGTTGACTTAGTTAACAACCAGGCTTCGAGAAATGATCGAGTTTGTATATCAGGAGTCCGCTGTACATGCAAAGCTTTTAAGTATTCCCTAGGTGGTCCTGATACACCTCCTCTGTCCAGTCCTCTCTCTTCATCCTGGACATTTGTGACTCCTTGCAGAACCAGAGAAGAGGATCTTCTGGACTTGTTGAATTTGTGGTGAAACTGCTGCTGTGGATCCTGTCTTTAGTGGTGGTGATCCAATGCTGGACGTGTTCGTCTCTGTTCTCTGGAGCAGACGTTCTCATAGGGAAGATAGACATATCCTGCAAACTCACAATGTGTCCTTCTTGCCTGTTACAAAAAAAAAAAAAAAGAGTGAATTTTGGCATGTTATTTATTTTTCAAAGGCGGATTCCAAGATCCTCATCCTATCCTTGCTTCCTTCACTGGGTGTGTGTTATCTATTTACATACTTCGAGATGGAGTCTCACTAAGTTACCCAGGCTGGCCTCAAACTCAAAATCCTTCCTCTTCAGCTTCCTTATAGTGGATTCCACGTGTGTGCCACCATGTCTAGCCTTTCAATGAATGGTTAGTGACCACTTGGAAGTGTTTAAAAGTAACTATGTTAGACAGCACTTTATTCTAAGCCACCAATTTATTAAGTCTCGTGTTCTCAAAGTCCTTCCTGAAAGTTAAGCTTTCTGATTATTTGTTCCCTGGGTCAAAGGAGGGGCTGCTCACCCCCCAAGGCTGACTGGCTTCAGGAGTCCAGGGCTATGGGCTCAGGCAGTACTGTTGTCCACACAACCCCCAAGTGCGTGACCTCAGCCACCAGACCCGGGTCTGCTCTCTCCTGGTCTCTATCTGGCTGTGAAGCAATCAGTTCAGCGCCCGATCAGTTCAGGTTGGATCATTGTATTATCTGTCTTCTGCTGCTATAACAGAGTAACAGAAGCTGGATACTGTATAAAGAAAGGGTTATTTGGCTCTCAGTTTTGGCGGCTGAAAGTCCAAGACTGGAGGGCTCTATCAGTTCCACCTCTGGGGGCGGGGCTCACGGTGAGCGGCGTTACAAATGGCAAGAGAGTGTGTGGGAGAGATGTACCAAGACAGGAAGCTAGAGAGATACAGGGGTTGTACCCGAGGGTACTCACTCTGAGACAAGCACTAGCCCTTCTGAGAAAGCGCCCTCCCCACACCATAACCTCACTACCACCCTTCATTAGATTTCACCTTTTAAGATGCTTCACCACCTCTTGATACTGCCCATGGAGAACCAAGCTTCAGCCCAGGATCCTTTGTGGGGAGAGACTCATATCTAAACCTTAGTAATAGCTTGCTTAGCAACTAGGGGGCTGTGAGTGGTCACTTGTCCTACTTCCCCCACACTCATGACTTACTTGAGAAGGATGGGACTCTGGCACTCCAGGGGTGACTCATAGTCCCTCACAGACACCCTGAGTTCACTTGCAAGCTACATCCTTGGCTGAGCTGCTGGGCATAACTTTGTTTCAGATGCTGTGGTTGGAGAGCATCAAAAGGAAGCCACGGAGATACCAGAAGCAGTGGAAAGGACTCTAATGTGGGGTTCAGAGGGAGAGCTTCCTGAAGGAAAATGAAGGTGAAGAAAGGCAGATCGATTTTACCTTTTTTTTTTTTTTTTTTGATGCTGGGAATTGAATCCAGAACTTTGAGCATGGTAGGGAAGCCATCTCCATGAGCCACATGGAGTTTTAATTATTAAAAGATCTCTTTTAGACTTAATTTTATCAGATACTATGCATGTACATAAAGGAATCTGTACAAGTATGGATATATATATATATATATATATATGGATATATATCAGCTATATAAAGGAAATATAATTAAGTAAATAGCAAGAGGAATAACTTGTTAAATCTTCATATCAAATGTGAGACTTCTCAGTCATTTTTCAAGTAGTTAGAACTTGAGAGAGGTATTTATTTTTAAAAAAAATAAGGTACAGTCTTTGTCTAGAGTATCGGTGATATGACATTTCTTTTTATTTTATTTTATTTTATTTTTTTAGATAGGATCTCACTTTTGTAGTTCTGGTTGGCCCTGAGCTAACTATGTAGCCCAGGCAGGTCTCAAACTCATGGCAATCCTCCTGCCTCTGCCTCCTGAGTACTGGGATTATAGGCGTGAGCCACCACATCCGGCATTGTGGTAGGGGGTACTGATTGCTGGTGAATCCATGCTTGGCATTGCTGTATGTGGTTACAGGGATCAAATCTGGGCCCTTGCTTTTGCAAGACAGGCCCCAGAACCACTGAGCTAAGTCCCCAACCCTATATGATATTTCTTAAAGGACTCCCTAAAAAATCGAGAAGCTACTGGCACTAACCTATTGATTGAAAGCACCTTGGTAGAGGTAAGCCACACATTTGGTGTAGCACTTCTTTGTTGAGCGCAAAGCAAAACAACCCAGAGGGTGTCAGGATAACCTCAAGGGCGTGGCTGTGTGCTTGGAGATTCTGATTAGTAGATTGAGGCTGGGGCCTGATACTTGGAATCTTCTCCAAGCTTTCTGGACCAGGGATTGCACTTTGAATGGCACTGACGTGGGGCTGGCCCTCTCTGCCTTCTTCAGGAATGTTACTGAAGACATCTGCTTCCTCACCTCCTTGCCCATTCATTCCCCATGACCACTGACTTCCTATGGGCCAAGAGAGACCCCTTGACTTCTCTTGGATTTTCCTCCAGTTCTTCTAGCACATATGGAGAGTTTTATGCCAGTGCTGGTGGTGGAGCATGATCAGGCCATGATAACTCCTTCCCACCTGCCATCTGGCTGGCACCACTTGTAACATCATTGCAAAAGGAACCCAGCTCTCCTAGATACTGAATTGGCATTGGGAGGAGAGTGTGTTTTAGAACTGGCAAATATGGTAATTAAGTTTCTTTACATGCCTTGAGGGAGGAGAAGGCCCAGGCCAGCCTAAAGCAGAGGTGGGAGCCTCTTTGAAGGTCCCAGGCTTTTAGGGCTACTCAAGTAGTAAACAGTACCTGCCTGCAGCAGGAAGTGAGGTTGCAAATGTCCTGCCTGAGAAGGCCTTCTGCCTTCTGTTACGAATGACTGCCGAGGACTGACCAGATGGCTTACTCTAGTGATTCCAACATAAACTACTCAGGCATTTTTTTTTCTTTCTTTCTGTTTTAAACAATGCTGTTAGAAAGCCTTCAATAGAATTCAGCCTGGCACACTATTAAAAAGGCAACTTGGGTTTTGTGTCTTAAATAATCCAGAGCGTCTATGGGTGGAGGGCAGATGGCACGAGCTCACAGCAGCTGGGGGCTGCTTGTCTTCATTTATGTCACTGACAAAAGGCTTTTCCTTGGACAAGGGGTGGCCCTCGGGTCACCCAGGCGTTTCTCTCCAGGAG
>PVIR01033983.1:0-17490 GCA_004026965.1 Petromus typicus
TAGACAGAATTCTTAATAGTCCCATTGACCTTGGGTCCTTAAGGTTACATTCTGTGATTATTTTATGCCACAGAATAAAAGAAATTTTGCAAATGAAATTAATCAGTTGGATCTAAAGTATGAAGGTTATCAGTGTAGGCTCAATTGTGCCAACTCTATAAATAGTGTCTTCTCTGGCTGGCAGCAGAAGGGAAAGGCAGAAACGCAAGATGTTAAGAAGGATTTTCTTTGCTGTATGGAGGGTGACAGAGTACAAGGACTGGACAGTAGTTGTTACGAGACAAGAAAGGATTCCTGGCCAATGGTCAGTAGGAAAATAAGGAATGTAGTCCTACATCTAGAAGGCACTAAGTTGTGCCAGGAACATGAATGAGCAGATTCTTCCCCAGAGCCTCAGGAAAACTGCTGAACTCTGCTGTTACCTTAATGTTGACCTTGAGAGATGGTAGCAGAGAGCCTAAGAAGGCCATCTGGACTTCTGATAGACAGCATTGTGAGATGCTAAGTGGGTGATTTTTAAGGCATGAAATTTATTATAATCCTTCACACAGCAATGGAAAATTAATTCAGATATGTTTTTAAAGTCATCATATTCCTAGGTAGAAGTTTTGTGTTTGTCATATTCAATCATATTTATTTGTCATGGTGGAATAGATGCTTTGTGTTTCAAAATGTTTTGGAAAAAAATAAACAGCTCCCATTTCCCACACTCATTATTAGGTGTAGTTGCTCGGGTTGACTTTCTGTCAGCTGCTCTCCCTGTGAAACTATTTTTCCAGTGGTGTTAATTATTTGCAGGCTGAGGGCCTCTATTAAATGTCATTGGGATGATTTGCAGTGCTAAGAACTGATAGAGACATGTTGCTTGTTCTTGAAATTTCCAAGTCTCAGAAATCAAGTCACACATTCTACTCATGCAACACCAGAAGCTTTTCCGTTTGTCTTTTATACTTGCCCTTTGTTGTCCATTTTCCCCCAAGAAATGCTCATTTCTGGCAAGAACCTCCTCAGGCTCTATTTCTGGTCATATCTGTTACTCTGTACAGGTTCTAGGAGTGCTTGACCTTCGGTGTAAGACACAATCATTCCTTAAACAGTTTTATCAAAGGAAGAAAGTTTAATGTCTAGATCATTACCACAAAGAGAGAAGAAAAGTTTGGTCTGTAATTCCATTATTGCTTAAAAATTCTAACCTCAGTTTAGTTTTCTGATTATCTTAAAGCAAAGTAATGTTCATAACATCCAAATAATAACTTTAAGTCATTGACTAGCGATACATTGTAGATGAATTATTCATCTTCCTCAGGGTTTAGTTTGTAGGTCCATCAAATGACGTAGCCATGAATTAGTTACCTAAAAATCTAGTGCTTCTTAAATTTTTCATTAGTTTTGTGGTTCTCAAAGTGTGATCCTTGAACCAGCAGTGGCACTAGCTGAAACTTAGAAGTGCAAATTTGTAGGTTCTACTACAGACTTCATATGTACGAAACTGCAGGAGTTGCTGGGGACAGATAACCCTGCTTTGCCAAGACCTCCAGCGATTCCCGGAGATGAAGAACAGCGACGACAGTGATGTTCAAGGTCCTCTAGCATTGGGCCTGGTGTACACGGGAGGTGCTTCTGTTGACTTAAGAATATACATATGAATAAAAAAGCATCAAATGAATGACAGGAATTGATGAGGGTGCCATAATGCACAAAGGGATTCTTTATGCATCACCCAGTCAAAAAATGGACAACTGAAATGAAGAGACATTTCTCAGAAAAACAAATACAAATGGCCAGTAAATGCATAATAAAATGTCAGCGTCATTAGCCATTAGAGAAATGCAAACAAATTAAAATAACTTCGAGATTTTATCTTGCATTGGAGAGAGTGAGTGTCATTCAGAAATCAAATAATAAGTGCTGGAGAGGCTGGTGAAAAAAAGAACCTTTCTGCATTTCGGTGAAAATGTGAACTAGTACAACCCCTGTGGAGATTAGGATGGGGATTTCTCAAAAGACTAAAAGTCAAATTACATTTGACCCGCTATTTGTCTTGTAGTTATCTTCCCAAAAGTTAAGGACATTATGTTACAATGATATGTGCATAATCATGTTTATAAGTATTTATGGCTCACTAAAAAGTCCTTCTCTAAACAATTCTATTCAGTAGCCCTCCAATCTACTATCTCTTTATTCCATACTTGGCTTTATTTTTCCATATAATCACCCACTTCCAACTTTATATATTCATGTATTTGCTTATCTTTATTCTTAGTGCTAATTTTTATTTCTCCTAAGGCAAAATAGTATGTTTCATGAGGGCAAAGTCTTGTTTATCTTTTTATCTTATTAATTACAGTCAACTAAAGCAGAGCTGGGCAAAAAAATAGAAATCTAATTAAATTTTCTAAATAAATAAAGTATTCAGTGGATAGATGAAGCTACAGGACACACATCTACTCTTACCCTCACTTCCTGTGGACTCTCAAAGCCCTTTAAACTGTCTCGACCTTCCACTGCTCAGGTGTGGCATATGGAAGACCCTGCACTGTAGTATCCAAGTGTGAAGATATTATATAGCGGGAAATTTCCATTTCCTCTATAGTTAATCAATAATTTAAATCTTAAAATATTGAAAATCATATGTGGCATTTTGGAAACAAATATAATAGAATCTAAGTGTGAAAAAACACCTTTTGTATTTACAAGGAAAAAAGATGCTTTCAATAAAAATACTCAGACACTGGCAGAAGCACAAAAATGAAGTTCTCCATACATCTGCTGATGGACTCCTGCAGATGTTACTGTTTCTGGTTTCAACTTTGCTCCTTGTGTATAAGATACTGAATCTTCAGTGCACATGACCTTGTGCCAAGGTTAATAATGTTCTTTTGTTGACTTTCTAGATCTTTCTCAAAGTTACCAGAGCTTATGGGGTCATTATACCTAGTGATTTAGTTAATTGGGGATCATCTGGGAGGACTGTTAATAGTACAGGTCATTTCCAATTCATTTAGATGACAGGGAGTGTTTATTCTTTTTCACATCTGTCTATCTATCTATCTATCTATCTCTACTTATCTACCTATATATTTGTGACCTAAACTGCAAAGGTCTCCAGATTTAATTTTAAGAGTAGTAGCTAACTGATAGATATGATAAGGTGGTGGAATGTGGTGTATCTAAGTCCTCCATTCATTAGTCAAGTCATTTTGTCACAATATTCTGAAGTGGGATGAAGTTATCAGGCTCCCTGCACTCCTTCTAATCTGATAAAGACAATGGGAATTTAATTTTTTTTTTCTGGACAGTGTAAACATAAGAGGAAATCTCTCTACTAAGGATAGCTCTGCAATTCTTATATTTGTAAAGAGCTCAGTATCAATCAGAAACATGAAATAAAAATGTATTCTATAAATCTTTTGTGTAATTCTGGCTTCAAATCCTAGCTTTACCATTTACTATCTCTGTGACATCAGGAAAAAACTGATATTCTTTCAATGTCTATGTTTCTTTATCTGTAAAATGGGACCACTTCCAGCAACTGTGCTGGAAAGTCATTGTTTAGGTTAACTAGCAATGGTATGCATAGTACTTAGAGCAACGTATCACATACAAGTGAAGAATAAGTAGAGTCAGTTCTCTTGCTGTATAGCAAATCACCCCAACAGTCAGTCGTTCAAAATAAGTTTCCTACAGAGTTGTATGGAGGTTAAATTTCCAGAAAGGGCTCAGGTGGATGGTTTGGGTACAGGGTTTCTCAAGTCTTGCAGGCAGGGTGCCACCTGGAGCTGCAAAAGTCTGAGTAGCTGGTCAGGGCTGTAGGATTCCCTTTCAGCATGGCATACAGATGTGGCTGGCAAATAGTTGCCAGTTAGTGACAGCAGGCCTGCGGACCTTGTATGGATCTCTTTATAGATGTACTTAAATGTCCCATGATATCGCAGGCAGTTGCCCATGAGCATAATATGCAACAACATACAAAGAAAATTACAAGCTTGTTTAGGTCTCCTGATCAAAATTATACTATTACTTTCATTATATTCTATTGCTCAGTTAAATCAAATTTAAGAGAATGTGTTATGATGTAAGAGTACCTGAGTAGTTTTTATTTTATTTTATTTTATTTTTTTGAGACAGGATCTCGCTTTGTGGTTCAGGCTGGGCTGGCCCTGAGCTCAGCCTCAAACTCACATCACAGCAATCCTCCTGCCTCTGCCTCCCGAGTGCTGGGATTACAGGCGTGATCCACCACACCTGGCACTGTGGTATGTGGTACTGCTTGCTGCTGGGGTGAGTCTCCATGCCCAGTATTGTTATGCAGTTACCGGGGATCGAACCCAGGTCCTTGCGCTTGCAAGACAGGTGCCGGAACCACTGAGCTATATACCCGGCCCAAGTACCTGAGTAGTTTTGAAGTCCATTTTAGAAACTGACTGTAAAAACAGTGTTAGCTGTTATAATGATATTTTTTGCAAGAACTAAAAACAATCAATCTAGTTCAACTGGATTATAGAATCTCAATAGAACAGTAATGGGACTTGACAGACAGAAATAGGTCCAATCCTTGAGAATTTATGATCTGCTTTGCAGGCTTTACCTCATCCCAAGGGCAACTCAAAACCCATGGGGGCACTGAGTTGGATGGAGAAGGTCAGCTTTTCTTTTAGTAAAAGTATTTCTGAGTCTTATATAAACAGATGGCCATCTTGTCAATCACTGGTTCTCTGGAATAGAGGAATGTGAGTGGTACAGAAACTTTGGTTTCTGTTTGGATCTGGAGCATAAACTGAGGAAAAATTGTGATGCCCAACTTGCTTTGCAGTTGTGGGCATAAGGAGACTATTATTCAAGAATCAAAACAGATTTAATCCTAAAATGTAACATTTTAGAGTTAAGGTTTTGTGCAGAAATGAAAAGAGGTCTACATAGAAGGAATCTGCTGAATAATCAAATTGATAAATTTAGCTAAGACAATGGACACTCTAGTTAAGACTGGCCTGCCATACGAACAACTTCAGTAACAACTGGGAATGTTAGTTTCAACTCATGAACAAAGTCTTGAGTTACGACTTGAATGTTGGCTTCTTGTTTTTACAGAGGGTCTCAGATACAGATTTACTCTCAAAGAATTCTGGAAGGTACATTATATCATCCTTTCCTCCTATTTTTGGTACTGGAAATTGAACTTAGAACCTTGCAATTGTGAGGCAGGGGTCCAAATCACTGAGCTAAACCTGAACCCTACAATACCCTTTTTTGTGTGGGGTTAAATGAGAAATCCTTAGCTAATGTCTTTCTAAGGACACTGAGATCTGCCTATATGCAAGAGAGAGGCTTCATAGGCTGTGTGGAGGATACTGAGACTTAATTGGTCAACTTGAGTTCAACCAGCTCTCACAAATGGAGTTTGCAAATCAAAGGTCTAGTGTACATTTGGATTTGCCAGTGACACTAAACTCTCTGTAAAACTGAAATGTGAAACCCTCTGTGCTGGGTTTGGCAGCATTCTGAGTATTTGCTGATTTTATAGTTTCTAGCTCCTATAAGGAGGATGGTGCATCTGATCCTTAAGTCTAGAGGTGACTCCTGCCAGGAGCTGTGCATGCAATACAGCATGCTTTGACTCGAACTTTGACCATGACAATAAGGCCAGGAACACCACTATGAGGAATCAAGAAGGAGAGGACGCACTCAGTGACTCCTTCCGTGTCGGGGAGGTCATGGAGCCATGGTGAGCAGCTCCCGCCATCTGGCTGCACCCCTAGGAAGGAGGAAACAAAAATCGCTCACAGATGGGGCGGTGAGACAGCAAAGCAAATGATCTCACTGTGTGGATGAAATATGTGAAGGATTTTACTGCTGCATCTCTTTGACAGTTCCTGGCATTAAAAGATATTTCTTAGACTCAGCTGTTTTGTTTTTTTTTTTAATGTTATCAAGTTGCCGGCATTCTTATTTTTCCCCAACAGGACACCATTCCCCTGCTGAAGAGTTGAAGAGAAACTTCAGTCTTCCTTTCTTGAGATCTGAGAGAATCACTGCTTCCTAGGTGAAGATTTCAGTGGTGCAGGTGGATAGCTGATCAGAGGGCATCTAAAAAGAGCTAGACACCATAAATCCTTCTTGGATATAAATAGAATAGAGTAGAACTAGGATTGTAATGGGTTTCCAGGGACAAATATCCAATTGAGCAAGTATTTATTGACATACTATAGGCCCAGCGATGTCACATAGGCTCTTGATGGTGGTAAAAAGTATATATAAAAAACAGAAGTAGCAAAGGCTCTTGCTTTAAAATATCAATACTGCTTCCAATAGCATTAAATATGTTTCTGTTTATCTCATTCCATTACTGCTGCTAATATTACTATATCACCTGCTGGTTTTTCAATTATTTCTACTATTATTACTATGATTATGAACAGTAATTTTCCCAGAGAGTTTTTGTAAGGAATAGCCAGTGTTCAGTAAATAGTAACTATTATTTTTCTAGTATGATCACGACAAAATAGCAAACACTACTGCAATCCTGTATTATTGCTGCTACTTATTTAGCATTTTCAGTATGCCAGCACTTGTATTCAGTCTTCAAATGCATTTCATTGTATTTAAGTCTTGCATTTATCCTGTGACTTTGGTTAGTTATAAAGATAGCTTATTTTTCATATGAGAACATATAAGCAGAAAACATTAAACAGTTGCCTGAGTTGTTAAGGCAACAAATCCAGTTTCTGGAATATGAAAGATTCTCAAAATTATTTGTCAGTTAGCTTATTAACCTTCAATCTCATACCCCACCAGATGGTCTTCAGACCAGTACAGTAGATCTCCAGTCAGAATTGTTATATGGATATTTTGTTTGGTCAAAAGAAGGCTGTTATTTAATGCAAAATAAAAAACATATTACTTTAAATTGAGACTATTCAGATGTCTCACACACAGCCTGGATTAATGATTTCTCAGTAATGTAACAAGTGGCCAGCTTTGTCTTATACTTAAACCTGCAAATGCTTTTCCACTGCTTAAGAACAGCTAGCTCCAGGTGGCCTCAGTGTTACCTCTTTGTGCTTTTTCTGCTCCAACCCTAGAGTTGTTGCATTTGAGGCCTCAGAGGGAATGCAGCAAAGCTTCCCACTTTATAGTCTCAAAAAGTGGACCTATAAATTGCCACCACCCAGGCATAAAACCACCCAGAAATGCAGGTCAGTTTGCAATAATGTCATAGAGGGGTGCAGTCATAAGTGATACAAAAATTTGAAAACGAGGGCCGAGGATATAGCTCAGTGGTTCCAGCACCTGTCTTGCAAGCACAAGGGCCTGGGTTCAATCCCCGGTAACCACATAACAATACTGGGCGTGGAGATTCACTCCAGCAGCAATCAGTACCACATAACACAATGCCGGGCATGGTGGCTCACACCTGTAATCCCAGCACTCAGGAGGCAGAGGCAGGAGGATTGCTGTGATGTGAGTTTGAGGCTGAGCTCAGGGCCAGCCTGAACCACAAAGTGAGACCCTGTCTCAAAAAACCTTAAAAAAAAAAAATTGAAAACGAAGATAAACATGTTCTCACATAAGTAGGATGATCCTTTGCCAGTAGTGGAACTTGAGATCTGACTGAAGACTGCCTTTATAAAAGCCAAGAGGAGAAAAACAATTGCTTTGTTCAATATCCATAATAGAACACACAGCATACCTGTTTCTCCTTAGCTTAGAAGCACTGTGAATTTTAGTGAAGGCTGAATTGGTATTAGCATTCAGCCAAATCATGTTGGGTTTTGAAAGTGGAAATGGCCTGAGAGTAGAGAGGTGTAGCTCAGTGGATCTGAGCCCCAGGAAATACCCTGGGAACTAATTACCACCTCAGAGACTCTCACAAACTCTGTGGGGCCACTTCCCACCTCACTGAACTTATTCACTTGCTGGGCCATGACCCCTCTCTTTCCTTCTTCTCCTAGTTTCTGATGCTCCCAGAGGGAGATGCAGGCAGTGCTGCAAACTTCAAGAGGCCCAAGGACAGACCACTTATAATTAGCTCCATAAATGGCACAAGGCAGATGTGGAACTTCTCAAGTCTCCCCGGGAGGGATCTCTCTGGGCTCTGCTGTCAGGGAGAGGCCAGAGTCGTCCAGCCTCAAATTGCCAAGGTCACAGCAACCTTACATTTCCAATCTCACCAGATGTATGGGTGGAGACCCAAGAGCTAAACACTCCGAGTCTACTGTCTTAGGTTTGTTCCCATTGACCTCCTTTCCACTATGCCAAGGCTCTCTGAACAATTACAGTGAACTGAGTGAAATATTTCCTTGTGAAGGATTTTACTTGACTCTACTTTCCTTGGTTGCTAACCATCTTGTTCTTGGTTTCCTTGTCTGTGGTATATGGAAAATAGTTGTTATGAGAATTAAGTGAGATCAGATGTGGAACATCCTTGGAGCTGTTCCTCACACTTTTCCCCCCACTACGGCACAATTTCTGTGGCTGTTTGTTGTCATCATTGCCAGAGTTGGTAAACAAAAGGCAAGAGAAAACCAAGAAATAGCGTGAAAGTTTCAGAAGAACTAGGTAAAGGAATGTACTTCTTAGTAGATATCTACCATGCAGAAGTGTGGGTGAGAGGGTCAAGGAGGTTCTGGTGTCAGAGGCAAGGGAAGATGGCGTCTGGAGAAATGCAAGAGCAAGCATTCCCTTCTGTGCTTCAGCGAGTTGCAGGTAAAGACGTGAGTGACAAGTGCAAATGGTTTGCTCAGCATCTGGAAAGCACAGAGTGTGAACTTGTCCAGCAGGGAGGTGCAGGCTTCTAGGGGTGAGCAGAGGTGTGAATGAAACAAAAGCCCGATGAATGCAGTGGCAGCGGGAGCAAGGGAAAGCTAATTGCCTTTTGAGAGGAGTTACAGTCGGACCCCCTTCTTTCTGTTGGGCCATATTTATAGCATCAAGCTTCTTCATGTGCACCCCAAAGGCTCCTGTGGCAGTAGCATGCTGAGTCCCTCAGCACCCTGTGACACTTCTATCAGTCTGGTGATCATTTCCAATACAGTGCCTCATTAAACCAGCCAGCCTCACAGGGCTGCTGAGAGTCAGGCAGATTCACTGAGACACTGAAATGCCTGGGGATGTCCATCGAGACAGCTTGATGAGAGAATACGGAAAACAAGAGATTCCTTCCTGGGCTGTACCCTCAACAATCAGAGGAGCGGAGTGACTACAGGTCCTTGAAGAGTTTGCCTGATTTACGATCCTGCCAAGTGGCTTATTTTGCATGATTGTTGGAGAGCAAGTCAGAAGAAAAGAGCAGAAAAGAGCTTTGGAGGGTGCTTCATCTTTGTTTTATGGATTCAGACCCTCCTTTCTTTGAGAGTGTGTACTGAAGAAATCATCACAGTGGCGGTATCAGAAGTAAGAGATTTCCCTTGTGCTATCACAGTCACAGGCTTGGGTTCTACCATTGTATAAGATTAAATATCAAGAATAAACAGGTTCAAATGAGGTGGATAGGCATTTATCTTTTGGACAGGTTGCTGTCTTATTTTCCTGATGGAGAAACAGAAGCTAGGGATGTCAGGATGTATGATGCCAGAGCTGGCACGAACTGGTTCTGCCTTGTCCTTAATATGATGCTGGCGCCTCATCTTTATGTCAGGGACTTCGCCTTTTCAAAGCCCAGTACTCACAGTGCAGCAAAGAAAACCATCAATGGACTCTGTCGGCATCAGTGGACTCTACCAACAGATTCCAAGGTCCAGTGCTGGGATAGAATCCAGGTTTGACAAAATGACTAGGTTTGATACGTTGAAGTGACCCAGCCAGTCCTATGACATGTAATACTTAGAAAGGACCTAGAACTACTAGGAAAGGAAATAGGAAATATTATTTCCCATTACACTTGCTGAGCTGGGAATAGGCCTAGAACTTCTGAAGACTATTTCCTGACATAAAGGAAAAAAATACTAGCTGATACAACCAACACAACTATCAACAGAGAGGAGAAACAGAGTGATATTTATTTTTGATGATATTTTGCAGCCCTAGATCAACCCTCTGGGCTTTTCCAGAATATAATAGCACTGTATTATTTATTTATTAATTTATTTTAAGTTAGATTTCTTCATGAGTGAATCAAAAAATTGCTAAATGCACAAGAGCTAGCTCTACCTTTTCTCATCAGGCTACCATTTCATAATTAGCCAGCAACAAATGTTGGCAAGGCTGCGGAGAAGAAGGAACCCTTCTCCACTGTTGGTAGGAATGTAGACTCGTACAAGCCCTGTGGAGATCAGTTTAGAGATTCCTCAAAAAGCTACAATTGGAGGTCCCATTTGACCCAGCCATTGGTTTGCTGTATATACACAAAATAATTAAAAGACTTATATCACAGTGACATATGTGCACCCATGTTTATAGTAGCTCAGTTTGTGATTGCTAAATCTTGGAAGCAATCAAAATGTCCATCAACTGGAGACTGGATAAAAAAGCTGTGGTTCTTCTTCAGGATTCCATAAAAAATGATGAGCTTGAATCATTTATACTTAAATGGACATACCTTCAGGACATCCTCATAAGTGAAATAAATAGGTCACAGATGTGTGAATATCATATCTTTTCTCTGATATGAGAAAATGAAGAAGTAAATGAGTTCTAGAATGTACTCTACATATTGTGAAGTAGAAAATACTCAAAGAAAAATAGGATGAAGGGGGAAAAGTAATGAGATTATAACAAAAAAGAAAGGAAACAAAGTTTATATATATATAGAAAGTGGAGGTGGTAGGGCTATGGGAAAAAATGAGAATTAAGTTATGTCATATATTGGCACAAATTCTCATTGTGGAGTGCAATCATGATGTGTATATGTAATGTACCAATAAAGATTTCATTAAAAAAGATAAATAAAAGAAAAGAATAAACAAAGAGAGTTATTAAAGAAACAGATGTGTAAATATTGTATCTTTTCTCTGGTAGGAGAAAATGAAGATGTAAATGAGTTGTAGTATGTAAAGTTGATATTGTGAAATAGAAAATATTTAGAAGGAAAGAGGGTGGAGCGGTAAATAACGAGAGGAAAAAAAAAAAAACATTAGTGAATTAGGCTATTTTAATTATGACCAAGAAGCTGACTTGGTAGAACTGTAGGTAGAGATAACTGTAATTCTCTTAGAAGGATTGGTGATGGCATTTAATTGTAGTCTCAACTTAGAAATGACCAGGTGCATAAAATACATTTTTCCTTTACAACTCCAGCCCTGTCTCACTAATGTGACCTTCAATTTGTTGGTCTTGTCTTTGTTGCAGATACCTACATCTGTATAACATAGCCCCATTTAAGGCTTGTTTAAATAATAATCATAATTAGTTCTATTTACAATTTTGGGGCTTGACAGAGCTCAAGTATCCTCATGTTTTCATCTACTGTTGATTGACTCTAAAGTCATCTAAAAGGCTTTTCCTCAAACTATTGGGGACCAAGTCTAGAAAGAAGCCATTGGTTGAACTGGAACAGCTGGGCCTCCCCTGGCATTCTCTGTTCTCTGTGGTCTCTCCAAGTGAGTCCCAGGTCCTGCAGTGTTTGGAACTCCTAGAACCCTTACACGGTGGCAGAGAGTGTCCTATCAGGCATTCTGTGAGAAGCCACAAGTCTACTTCTAATTATCCTCGAGGTCAGGCTACATCATGTCTGTCATTTTCTATTCATGAAGGAAGCCACAAGACCCATTCAGTTCTGAGGTAGGGACAATGGTCTGCCATTGTTGGGAACAAGTGTCAAGAGATTTTCCAAAGTATAAACTCAGCAAGTTGCCACAATTACAGAGTCCTCCATACCCTCCACCCTGTCATCTCCACTGTAGCATCTCATAAAACTGTAACACAATGTTAAAGCCAGAAATTGTTATTTGCATATTATTGTTAAGTAGACTACAGACCTTTCCAGTTTCACTTTTTTCTCCAAACCTGCATTCATTTGGGATTGGCGTGCATGCATGCATGCGCATGCGCATGTCTGTGTGTGTTTCTATGCAATTTTATCTCATATGTGAATTTGTGTAACCATCATCCCAATCAATACACAGAATCCCAATCAATACACAGGTATTCTGAATGTCTTCAGAATACCCTTTTGTATTTGCATCAACTTTCTTCTTTCCTTCTTTTTAAAAATTTTTTGGTATCAGGGATGGAACTTTGGACCTTGTGCTTGTGAGGCAAGGTCTGGCCCTTTTCATCTTACTTTCTGCATCTCTGTCTTCTAGACGTCACTCACCTGGGTCCCACCTTCATACATTGGACAAAGTTATATACTTGGCATCTCAGAATGTAAAAAGTCTGGATTGATGTCTTTTAATCCAGTCCGAGCACTGAGATTCATCAAGTTTGTTTGTCACTTTTGATTGCTGATTCTATACTATTATAGGCATGTAGCTGCTGTCTATTTCCATCATTATATTTGAGGTGACCTTCTTATAGACAGGAGATTGCTGGTCCTATTTTTCTTTATTTTGGTTGTTTTATTTTTCTTGGTGGGGCAGAAACTGGGGCTTGAACGAGGGTTTTTTTGTTTTTTTGAGACTGGATCTCACTCTGTAGTTCAGGCTGGCCTTGAATAGTGACAGTGGTTGCTCACTTCCCTTTGAAATTCTGTTGGGTTTTATACAAACTTTGGTGGTGTTCTTCAATTTCAGCAGCTCAGTGATAAGAACCAGACTCTAAATCTTACTTTCCTGTCATTTGCAAGGTTGTATACTAAACCAGATGTGATCCACATCACAGTTATGTCATCTTACCTTCTTGCCCCCTGATGACTCTGACACTGGCAGGAAGCCACTTCACTGCTGAAAGGTACAAGACTGATGGTTGATCTCGAGGCCAACTGAAGTATTGCCATTGGAAAGGCAGGACTGACATGCCCTTGTCCTTTCAAGGTCACAGAAAACAAAGGGCATGTACAGAGGAAGGGCACACACCTATGTCAAAACAAGATGCAAATCTGAGTTCAGTGAACCTCTGCTGAATATGTATGGGGCAGCAGCTTCTGTTCTTTCACCTAAATGTAATTCTCCCAACACCTAGAACATTTAATAACATGATTTGACACAATGGAGATTCCATGATAAAACCAAAGTAGAGTGAAATGTACTGAATGAGAGAAACCCATAGAAAGCAATCACTAGTCCAGATTCACCATCGTGAACTTTGGATACTTGACCTATATAAAGTACGGTTCTTGTTCTGGGTCCCTTCAGAGGTCAGTCAGGACAAGAAGGCTCAATGAAATGCCTGTGTGTGTGTGTGTGTGTGTGTGTGTGCACATCTGTGCAAGGTGCACATGTAGGGGTGGGGGATTTAGCTCAGCAGTTCCGGTGCCTGTCTTGCAAGCACAAGGACCAGGGTTCGATCCCCAGTAACCACACACCATAGTGGGCAGGCATAGAGACTCACACCCAGCAGCAATCAGTACCACATACCACAGTGCTGGGCATGGTGGCTCACACCTGTAATCCCAGCACTCGGGAGGCAGAGGCAGGAGGATTGCTGTGATGTGAGTTGGAGGCTGAGATCAGGGCCAGCCTGAACCACAAAGCGAGACCCTGTCTCAAAAAAAAAAAAACCCACAAAGGTGCATATGTAGTCCTGCATGTTTATACCCATGTTGGCTACAGCAGACACTTAGGACATTTTTAGTGTTTTCAGCACGTCTTTCTCACTAGTAAAGGACAACGTATCCCTGCAGAGCCACTGTTCCCCACCACATGTAACAAATTTTATGATGAATCTTTAATTCTAATATTAGAAAAGTTTAAAAAGTGTGCTATCTACAGTTTTCATTTCAGCTTGTTTAATCACCTGTCCAAGGGCCCAGTTGTTGAAGAGTTGAAGGAACCTAAGGCCAATGCAGATGAAAGATGAAAGTACTGGGGAGAAACAGTGCCCGTGGAGAACTACACGGGCTGAGAGAAGCACGCACAGACTCAAGAATACAAGTGGGCTGTCTTGGTGGGCGAGTTTCTGTGCTCTGTCAACTGGCCTCCCACAACACTTGCTGGGTCCGCTCCCAGGCAGGGTGGACACCAGCGATGGCACCCACCACTGCACCTTGGCAGTGATCTTTGTCTTCACGGGGAGAGTGATGACGCTTGACACATGAAACGAGCTGCCTGCCAAAACTATAGGAATTTTTTCCTTTTAATTGTAACAGCTTAATAACATAAGGGAGAGTGGGAAACTTTTTAAAATTCTGGGCTGATGCAAACTTGCTGCTGGGTCTCTGCCAGCCCACTGCACCTGCAACATTTCCCCACCAATATTTCAAAGTGTCAGCTTAAGTAGCCCGAGAGCTGTCTGCACAACTATGGTAATTGCTGAGATCTGCCTCGACCAGCTGAGATAATGGGGCACCAAAAAGCAGGGGGAAATGTCAACAGCTGGGGTGCATGCTACTAATTTTGTTTGCTTTAAACTACATGGAGTGCCAAATCCCACTAAGAGCCAATGCAGAATTATACCATTACCAGTTTCTTCATTTATTTTTGCATTATGTGATCAGTTAGGAAAAAAAGTAGCAAATGTGCATAAAAAATATGTCCACTTTCTCTCCATAAACTTGTACTTGACATCGTGAGCATGGCCTCTCATCTCCAGGGCGTTTTTGTCAACAACGCCCCAGGAAGTGACCCTCAGCACCACCTTGAGTGCAGAATGCAGAGTTCATTTCCATTGTCTTGTACATCCTCAATATTCTTTTAGTCTCTCTGTGAAACAGACACCGACTAAACCCGAGGACCACTTTACATTATGAGCCGCTTCATTGTACATGTGTTAACAAGGACACAAAGCTCTGAATAGAGCAGACACCATACCCATGTATATTTTTAAAAATCAAGCCTCCTTCCAGGAAGGATGCTATTCAGCCTACATAGGTAAAATTGCATAAGAACGGAGATAGATCATGTCCAGGAACAAATTCCTTCTGATGAATGTGTTCAATCTGTATACTTAAAATATATGAGTAAACTTGATTAGTAGGAAAAAATGTAAAAGTTTATTGAAAAGGAGAAATGTCTTGCATGTGTTGTGAATTGAGTAATCTAGAGTGAAAGGCATGTATACAAAATAAGAGTAATGCCAATGGTAATGTAAAATAATTCATGGGGTCCCTGACATGCTGATTTAGATATTCCAGGCACTATGTTGGAGCCTATTCATGGAAACTTTGCTGCTCATAAAAACTTCAGTAATGGGTTCTGTTACGGATGCCATGTTTTTAATGGGGAAACTGAGGCTTGGAGAAATTAAGCAAATTGTCCCAGGAATACTTAGACAGTCAGAGTCCCCTGGCTGCATCCTTATCCTATCTACTGCAGCATGTTATCCCTTTTGAATGAAAATTTTGACTGATTTTAGAGGACCATTATCTCTCTCAGCACCTTGGTAAAATGTAACTTACGTTATCACTTCCTTTTTGTATTTGGCTCAGTGGTTCCGGTACCTGTCTTGCAAGCTCAAGGGCCTGGGGTTTGATGCTGGTAACCACATACCATACTGGGTGTGGAGACTCATGCCCAGCAGCAATCAGTACCACACACCACAGTGCCGGGCGTGGTGGCTCACGCCTGTAATCCCAGCACTTGGGAGGCAGAGGCAGGAGGATTGCTGTGATGTGAGCTGGAGGCTGAGCTCAGGGCCAGCCTGAACTACAAAGCGAGACCCTGACTCAAAAAAGGAAAAAAAAAAATACAATCTACTACATAATTTCACTACTGATATTTTAAATTCAGGGCTTGGGAGAAAGAGAAGATGGTAAATGGATCTCAGGAAGAAACTTCAGAGAAAGCAGGACTGGCACAGAAAAGAAATACACCTTGGCAAGTGATACCCCTTGGGGTTATTTCAGGTGCGAAGGTATGAGTAGAGTTGGAAACAGTGATAATACAACCAGAAATAGACAGCAAAGGAGCAGGGATTAGTGTTTAAAGGAGCTAGTTTCAGAAATAACTCGATAATAGCAGAGGATTTCATGGCTCTTTGTGAAGAGCCCTCTGTATTTTGCTTGAAGTACTAATTGATTTCAAATAGATTCATAACTCAAGTGTAATTAATAAGTCAGGTGAGAGTTCTACAAACTTAAACTCAATATGGTCTGGAATTTCAGATCTCTTATTAATTATAATTGAACACTAGTAACTTTCTTGTGTATGTTCTTAATTTAAAAACGTGTATATGTTGCACATATGTCCACTGTATCCACACATTTTACGCATACATATATATACACAGTATGTACATGTATAAAACACATATGTTACAGAAACAGAAGTTAAACATGTTTCTTTTTGCAGTGCCTGGCTATAATTACAAGAGGAGATGGAATTCATGAGACTAAGATATAATAATAGAATCTGTTTTTGAAAATACATTTTCTCCTCTTTCAGTCCACTGCCAGTGTTCTGCTTGCACATCCTGCTGAGTACATTGGCCTTTCTACCTTCCTTCCTTACTTTTGATGAGAAAATGTGCTAATTCCTTTCTGTCTAGTCATGCTGATTTACAGGGAAGAACGGGAAACATCTATACCACAGGCAAAGTAGGCTTCCATATTAGGGGGGTGCTAATTCTGAAGAAATGTAAACAAATGAAATTTTTTTCTGTCTTTCCCTTATTGCTTCCATTTTTTCTTTCTTTTAGTTTTAAAGGTCTGATAATTTGATTTTTGTCAAAGAGTAATGCTGCAAGAGACTGCAGAGAACTGGCATTATTTCTTTAATTTTTAACAAAATTTACCAGTCAATTCTAACCCCAGTAATTTCTTTTTTGCAGTGCCATTGATTGTAGATGTATCTCTTCTCATGATGAGTGCATTTACCATAAATTGCAAACATATACTAATAAAAACGAAAAGAACAAAATTTTTAAGAGCTCGTTTACATCTTTATTTTCTCATATCAGAGAAAAGATATGATATTTAAACATCTGTGACCTATTTATTTCACTTATGAGGATGTCCTTAAGGTACATCCATTTAAGTATAAATGATTCAAGCTCATCATTTTTTATGGCAGAGTAATACTCCATCCTGAAGAAGAACCACAGTTTTTTTATCCAGTCTCCAGTTGATGGACATTTGGGTTGTTTCCAAGATTTAGCAATCACAAACTGAGCTACTATAAACATGGGTGCACATATGTCACTGTGATATGAATCATTTAATTATTTTGTGTATATACCTAGCAGAGGAATAGCAGGGTCAAATGGCACCTCTAATTGTAGTTTTTTGAGGAATCTCCAAACTGATCTCCACAGGGCTTGTACGGGTCTACATTCCCTCCAACAGTGGAGAAGGGTTCCTTCTCCGCAGCCTCACCAACATATGTTGCTGGCTAATTCTGAGATAGCAGCCATTCTTTGTGGAATGAGATGTGTTTATGTATACAGGGGGTGGGGGGAGTACGGTGGGTGGGGCTATGGGAAAAAATAAGAATTGAGTTGTGTCATATACTGATACAAATT
>PVIR01033984.1:0-17503 GCA_004026965.1 Petromus typicus
GAAATACTAAATCAAAGAACCACTGGTTTAAGAACTATGGTTTTGTTCAGTGGCCCTTGGAAACCAGTGACTTTAAAACAACACTAAAGTTTTAACTTTAGAAGGATAATGTAGATTAATCCTCAGGGGCCTACCAAAAGGCTTTTCATGTAGTAGTTATTAATGAAGGTGTGCTGGACTTGAGCACTGGGATGGTTTTCAGGTACATATGTGGCTTGCTCTTGGAGTGTGTCTGCGCTCTAACATCTATCTTAACTCCTTTCAGACTGCAGCTGCATCAGACATTGGTCAAGTTTGCATGTTTTTGCATGTTTGTTTTGAGCTATTAATATGAATTTTGATCTTTCAGTTGAGTTTTATAAATTTTCTCCTTTCTGTGTTAATGGATTATTGGATTTATTTTACACCTCCTTCCTCACTAATGCTCAGTAAGGTTTTCTGTTCATATGGGCTGCTGCTGCATTTGTGTGCATTCACTATTTTGATTTCCAAACTTTCATTATGTTTTCAAGTTTGTTTCAGCATCCCAAGACCTTGTAAATGATTTTATCCGGTATCTCACTCAGACATTATTGTATCTGGCACTTTTAATTTCTTGAAAAGAAAATGGAAAATGCTCCATAGAGTAAATTTCCATTTACTTTTTGGTATTCTGTGGGCTCGTGCGATGTTACCTGTTGTACATACTTCAAGCCACACTGAATACTATCATCATGATTAAAAATAATTATGCTGGGAAATGTGCCCAATATAACCTGCTTGACCTAATTACACACAAGTACTTGAGAAGCATCTGTTGTCTTTCTCATTGGAAGTGTATCTCTAGAGGGAGAGACTGTAAAACAGAGGTTCAGTAACCATCATGTCTCTCCGGGATGTCTAAGAATGCTTCTTTGGTTTTATTTCTTAAGTCTGGATTTGCTGTCATATGAGATTAAGATGTGGAACTGTAGTATTTTATACCATCATATTCAAGTGAAGAAAAACATCAGTGCCAGGAAAATTACTGCTGATCCTCTTGGTAATCCAAGAAGCATTGACCAGAGACTTAAAGGATTTAAAATTGTAAAAGAGAAGGATTAGTCTTTGACTCAAAAGGCTTAGTATATCCAGCTTATACCTTGTCAGCAACTAAATTATTGTCTTAAGAGAACAAAACCATAATGATAACACAGTATTGCTTCATGTCAGCTGCTATTTTAAAGCATTTCCCACAGTATTTCATTGCATCTTAATGTTACTGGAATTGCTTAGAAGTATCTTAATTGAAGCAGTTTAAATTTACATATCCTCCTTAAGCCATTTTGTGCACAAAGCACTACCGTGTGATAGTGGTTCTTCTTCCTAGGTCACAGTTAGTAAGTGGTTATGACTCCTATTTGTAGAAAATCAGCCTTGGACAGGGTGAATGAGAATGATTAGAGGGAATTTATTGAACTGTTGGCTTGCAAAGGTCCCCTCCCTCCAGACTATGTAGACTCAACACTGGATATCTCCATCCTTTTATGCCTGAATAACTGATTTTTGGCATGTAATCATTGGAAGTATTATGTAAGTGTTTCAGATAGTATTTCATTTCTACAGTTTGTGAATTGTGATCTTTCTTCATTTTTTTCTGTTGTATTCATGATTGAATATGGGCTTTGCACTGGTCTTCACCCTTGGCTTCTGTTTAAATTTTACTTGGAGACATTCTCTGACTAAGTTTCTAGGTTGCATGGGCTGGGTTCAAACTTATGATTTTCCTGCATTAGTCTCCCAGAGTGCTGGGCTTCCAGGGGAGTCTAAGCTGTGATTTTGAATTCACAGTGGACTTCATGGTGACAAGGATGGAGCTGGCAAGATCATAGGTGTTCAAGATGGTGAGAGATCAAGGTTGATCATACAGTAGAGAATAGTTACATAAAATTATTATTGTCTCATTTGAATAGTATACTGTAGTATATATTTTTTCACACAATTCTATTTTATTTTGTCTCTTTCACTTGTCTGTGTTACTGTGGAATGGGCTGATACATGCAGTCAAAGCACTTGTGTATGTTGAAATAAGAATTTCTATTAATAACTATAAAGTAGCTACATTTATTGAAGATCACAGGAAGTTGTGTTGAAGCTAACTCCAGGCCAACAAAAGTTAGGACAGAGACAGAAAAAGGTGCCAGGGTGATGGTAAAGGCCTGCCGTGCAGCAGCCATGATGGCATCAGCAAATGGGTAAGCCAGACTTTTGGAATTTAAAGGACAGGACCTTCCACTTAGATACCTGTTCTTGAGTCTCTAGGTGTGATGGTCAAGAATGACTGACAGGATCCCGTGCTAGCCTAGATGCTCTCAACACTCATGTTTGTCCCAGAATTCACTGTGATCTTAATTAATATGTGGCATGTAGTGCCTGTCTACGGGCCCTTCATGAGATTGGAGCAGGAGGAAGGCGAACGAAGGTTAGGATAGGACAATATGGCACCCGTGCCACCGTGGCTGTTCATATTTTTGAAAGCTCTGAAAGGTTCACCTTGGCTGGGCAAGGAGATGCATTATGCGTGTGTTCTTGCTGAGAGTATCAGGTTCCCCTGAATGTTTGTTGCTTTGTTTTCTACCTCTCAGGACAATAGATGGCAGAATGATTGTAAGGTGCTGTTTAAATTTAAATGGATGGGAGGAAGTGACTTCCTCAGCTCCATTGTTTCCAGATATACTATTGTATTTTTCATGTCATGTATTTTGTTGGTTGCAAGTTAATAACATTCAGTTTAAATGAATCGAGTCACTGAAAAATCCCCTGTGGTTGGTCTGGATCCAGAGCTGAAGATACATCATGAGGAGTATATTTTCACAGTACAGTTTTTCTCTGTGTTGGCATCATTCAGGTATATTCTATCCTTATAATCCTGTCACCAGATCATTGTGCCACAAGCTTTATAGCCTCAATAAAATAATAGCTTTTGTGTTCTAATAGTTTCAATGAAAGCTTCACCATTGAGTCTTACTGGACTGCCATAGATCACATGATCATCTCTGAAGCAGTCTCTGTGGCCAGGGGACAATCACATATCATGAGTGTTTGAGATGGGAAGTATAGTTCCCCAAGGAAAGCTATGGTCTCATTATCAGAAAGTGGGAAAATAAATCTGTCCCTGTTGAATACATATAAAAATTACAGTTTTATCTTATTTGTACCTATAGGATTTATTAACCATTGTACACATCTGCTTTTCTTTTCTGAAATATCTTTCTGTCCTGTAAAAATAAACTTCAACCAATTCACCTTCTCCACATCATCATTCATCCTCTATACAAACAGGTAAGAGTAATCAATGGCCATTGGAAAGAACAAATGTTAACTCTTATTCATGTCAGAACCAAGGGTCTCTTCTGCCATCTTTCAGAGCCTGTGCCAAAGCCTGTCCACTTCTGTTGGATGCTGTTTACCTCAGCCCCACTTTACTTCAGGCTGCCAAGTAATCTTGGAAAACTTCTCAGTGAAAATTTTATAAATCTCTTAGAGGTTGAGACCTTTATATATATTACACTAGTCACCTTGTCTAATTTTCTCCCTCTGTCATCAAAGTACAATTTTCTCTTTAGCCCAACCTTTTAAAAAAATTGATTTTAATGGTGCATTCATATACACATTATGAGCACAACCAACAATGAGAATTTGTACCAGTACATGACATGACTTAATTCTCACCTTTTCCCATTCCCCTGCCCTCCCTACAATCCCACCCCTTTTATACATAAGCTTTGTTTCTTTTTTTAATGACCAAATATTTTCTTTCTCTTACCCCTACTCCCTTTCCTTTTAAATGTTTTCTTACTATTTCACAACACCTATCATATGTTTTAGAACATATTTACATCTTTAATTTTTCATACTAGAGAAAAGATACAGTATTTACACATCTGTGACTTATTTATTTCACTTATGAGTATGTCCTCAAAGTATGTTCATTTCAGTATAAATGACTAAAATTTCTCATTACTTATGGCAGAGTAATACTCCATTTTATTTTTTAAAAAATACATCTCCTTTATCCAGTCTCCTGTTGATGGGCATTTGGGATGCTTCCAAGATTTACCTATCACCAACTGAGCTGCTATGAACATGGGTGTACATATGTCACTGTGATATGAATCCTTTAATTCTTATGTGAACACACCTAGCATGGGAATAACAGAGTCAAATGGGACCTCTAATCCTAATTTTTTGATAAATCTCCACAGTGGTTGCACCAGTCTACATTCCCACCAAGAGTGGAAAAGGGTTTCTTTCTCTCTGCAGCCTCACCAGCATTTGTTCTATATTGATTTCACAATAGCAGCCATTCTTTGTAAAATAAGATGAAATCTCAATGTTGTTTCATCTGCATATTTCAAATGACTTATAATGTTGAGCATTTCTTCATATGTTTCTCAGCTGCTTTCTCTTCTTCCTCTGAAAAGTGTCTGTTCATTTCATATGCCCATTTTTGAACTGAGTCTTTAAATGTTGGGGGAGCTGATTTATTAAGCTCTTTATATACTCTAGATAGTAACTCTTTGTCCTAGAAACAGCAGGTAAATTTTTCCCCATGTTATTGGTTGCCTTTTCTCTCTGCTGGTGGTTTCTCATGCTCTGAAGAAGCTTTCTAATAAGATGAGATCCCAGCTTTTGATTCCTTCTGCTAGTTCCTAAGCTGCTGAAGTTTTGTTTATAAAGTCTTTCCCTAAGCCAATGGCTCCAAGAGTTCTACCTAACCTTTTTTGCAGCAGGTTTAGTGTTTCCTTTTAATATTTATGTCTCTAATCCACTTTGATTTTAGTTTTGTGCATAGTGAAAGACATAGATCTAGCTTTAATCTTCAGGAGGTTGGAACTAACTCAGTTTCTCCAGCACCATTTGTTAAAGACATTGTCATTCCTCTATTGAGAGTGTTTGACTCCTTTCTCAAAGATGAGATAGTTTAGTATACCTAGGATTGTTTCTGAATCTTAGTCTGTTCCACTGATCCTCTGGTCTATTTCTTTGCCGGTATCATGCTCTTTTTATCATGGTGGCTTTGTAGTATAGTTTCAAGTTGAGGATTGTGATACCCCTCCACCATGTCCTTGTCATCTAGAATTGATTTTGCTATTCTAGGTCTCTTCTGGTTCCAGATGTAGTAGTAGTTGTGGGAGTATAGTCATTTTGATGATATTTGTTCTTCTTACCCAGGAACAAGGGATGCCTTTCTATTTTCTGATATCTTCTTCAATCTCTTTTTTTTCAGATTGCTATAGTTTTCCTCCTTTGTTAGATTGATTCATAGATATTTCATTTTTTGGTGCTATTGTGAAAGGAACTGATTTCCCAATTTCTATCTCAATGAATCTGTTGTTTGTGTATAAAAGGCTTTTGATTTCTGAGTGCTGACTTTGTATCCAGCTACATTACTAAATTTGGTGATGAAGTCTAACAGTCTTTTGGTTGAGTTTTTTAGAATCTTCTTTATAGAGTATCATGTCATTAGCAGATAATGCCAGCTTAACTTCTTCCTTTCCTATCTTTATTCCTTTTATTTCTTTCTCTTATCTATTGCTATGGTTGTTTCCAGGACTATTTGAAAACAAGTGGTAAAAATGGACATCTTTGTCTTGTTCCTAATTTTAATGTGAAGGGTTTCAGTTTTTGACCATGAAGTGTTATGCTGGCTATTGGTTTCTCATAAGTAGCTTTTATTAGGTTAGGATAAAGTACACTTATTCCAGTTGTCTGTGGGGTTTAGATCATGAAGAGGTATTGGATTTTGTCAAGTACTGTTTCTGCACCTATTGAGAATACTTAAACCAGGAACGCAGAGCAAGCTCAAATATACAGCCTAATGCTGAACCTCAAGCTATTAGAAAGAGGAGCAAGACAAACCCAAAGCTCATAGTAGGGAGGAAATTATAAGGATCAGAGCCAAAATTAATGCAATGGACACTGAGAATGATACAAAAAAAAAATCAGTGAGTCAAATTGTTAGTTCTACCAAAGAATAAACAAAATAGACAGACCCTAAGCCAACTTTACCAAACAGGGGAAAGAAAAGGCTCAGATCCATGCAGTCAGGAATGAAAAGGGGGAATCATCACAGACCTAGTGAAAGTCCAGAGGATGGTAAACACCTACTTTAAAAAATCTGTACTCCAGTAAGATGGAAAAGTAAATAAATGTATAGCTTCCTAGATACATGTGAATTTTCAAAGTTGAATAAAGAAAATATAAAAATTTTAAACATCCCAATATCAATTTGTGAAATTTAAAATGTTATAATAAGCCTACTAACAAAGAAAAGTTCTAGTCCTGATGGCTTTATGGCTGAATTCTACAAAACTTTTAAAGAAGAGTTAATGCCACTACTTCTCAAACTCTAATGAAATCAAAAGGGAAGTAATACTCCCAGGTTTATTCCTTGAAGTAACTATTATATTGATTTCCAAAAGCAGAGAAAAACCCAATCCAAAAAGAGAACTACAGGCAAATCTCCCTAATGAACATAGATGCAAAAATCCTTAACAAGATACTGACAAACAGAATGTACAAGATCATCAAGAAGATCATTCACCCTGACCAATTTGGATTCATCCAAGGGATGCAAGGATAGTTCAGCATATGTAAATCTACAGTATATTAACTGAGTCAAGGATAGCCCAATGTTTTTATTGTCAATTAGTAAGGAATATTTGTGTGATCAGAAAAGGATAGCCAATCATACCTTTTCTAAAAAGTGTTTTGTATCAACCTAAGTTGTTGTTTCACTATGTTTTTTTTTTTTTTTGTCAAAATAAGAATTAGTTAAATTTCTGGTCAGGATTCCTTTCCTAGTGACAAATAAAAGATGTTGAATGCTTTGTCCTGTCAGACAATGGATGGTTCTCAAAAGGAGTGAGAAATAAAAGAATAAATTTCCTTATGACAAAATGTATTATACTACCCCATTTATACTGAGACTGTAGTATGCAAGAATAGGGAATTGTTCTTGTTTCAGAAGTTCTATTTTGATAATTTTATTGAAAAATATCTTTTAAAAGCTCTATTTAAAAATAATTAGAAATTTATTTGGATTCAAATAAAGTCTTTACAAAGTTTTTAAATGTTTCCAGATTCACATTTTAGTCTTTCACTTTGAAGACTTAGTTTTTGTTAGATTTTCTTTCGTAGTTTATTGTTAATTAACCAACACTAAGCATAAAATGTGAACTGTGGTCCAGGAGAGACTCCCAGGATGCTTCTTGCCCTGACTATTATGATGTTCTTTGAAGAGTGTGCATTGTATGTAGTCAGCACTACCCACACTATTAACATAATTGAATGAAAAGTCTCTTTCAGCAGAAATATCTTCTGGGAGGAGGCTAAACTGCCATTAAAATGAAGGAAAGTTATGTAAGAACATTTTTATCTGGAGTGATGGGACTGAATTCCAGATTTCTCTAATGAAATCTTGCCAAATAACTGCTTTGGTTATAGCTGCTTGATCTTAAGTGATGTGTTGATTATTTCCACTTGATCAGCTGCTTCAGAACTAGAGTTCTATAAGCTGAACTTGGTGATTGCTCCAATCTGTCAGTTGTGCAGGAGTTTTTGATAAGAGAAAGCAGTTGAGAGAATCTAGGAGTTGAGCGTTTTAGATGTTGACTCTTGTTAGAAACTGTGGGTCTGATAGTGTGGACTTCTCCACTGGTCTCTGGAAATTAGTGACTTTTCTGAAAACTCAGAAGATCATTCATAAATTATCTGTAAATTTTATTCTTTGTAAACTTGTAAATAATCAAACAAATTTATTGTTCTACTCTTAGGAGCAATCACTGTGATTAATAAAAAATAATACTTTGTAGGAAAAGTAATTTAACCTGTGTGAGAAATAGTTTGATATTGTGGTTTTTGTTTTCAAAGGCATATAAACTGTCATAAATTTACAAAATAATACTGAAGGAGGACCAGTGCTAAAAGAGGAGTAGAGTTCTGAAGTGAATGTATCGGAGTGACTTCTGTGTTCCACAAGTCTCAAATTTATAATTGTTTAGCTTCTAATTCCAGGTAGAAAAAGAACAATATTGACATGAAAAAAATCTAAATACATTAGTGAATTTACATGGGAATCTTTTCAACTGATACCTAATTAGTAGTTCTTAATTCTTCCATGATACACTCCCCAAAACTTAATGTTTTAAAATAATCACTATCTGAAATGGTTCAAAATCTGTCTGTTCCTTCCAAACCTAATGGTGAAATTTGGTTTCCATTATAACCATGAAACGTGGTCAGGTGATTAGATAATCAGAGGGATTAATGTCTTTCTTGCAATAGTGAAACTGACTTATGTAGGGCTGTGTTAGTTACCATAAGAAGAAGTTGTTGTGAAGCCAGTTTTGCCTCCTCTGTCCTCTTCTCTGACTACTTGTTATCTCTGGCATATCCCTGCTTCTGTCTGCTGCTTTTCTGTCATTCAAGGAGCAGTGTGTGGCCCTCACCATAACCCGAGAAGATACTAGTGTCATGTTCTAGAATAGCAGGGCAAAACCAATCTTTCCTTCACGAATTACCTAGTCTCAAATTTCTATTATGGCAACAGGAAATGGACAACGAGACTATTTTCATGATTCAGCTCATTGGACAGTTTCACTGTTCTTAGTGCTGGTCATTCATGTACCCCATACCACATCAGCAGTGGGCTGGGGCCAGACCCAGTTGGGGTGCTAGGATATCTAGGCTTCAATTTCTATATATAGCCCCATCATTCCAGATAGAAATGGTCTTACATGACAATGCATGGATATCTATATATATTTGTATTTTCTTATTTTTCCATTCTGTGTTGAAAAATCACCAGTTCAAACATCTATTAGAACTCATCACTTAGACTGTCATGTCAGTGGTCATGGTCGTGGGCGGTAGGGTTGGAATGAAATCAGTCTAACACAGTAAGAAATCTAAATACTTCTGTGTGCTCGAGTCTTTGTGTGGGTATGTGTGCCCGTGCATGTGCATAGAAAGTACTAAAGATTCTTTCTTTTTTCTTTTTTTTTTTTTTTTTTTTGAGACAAGGTCTCGCTTTGTGGTTCAGGCTGGCCCTGAGCTCAGCCTCAAACTCACATCACAGCAATCCTCCTGCCTCTGGCTCCCGAGTGCTGGGATTACAGGTGTGAGCCACCATGCCCGGCACTGTGGTATGTGGTACTGGTTGCTGCTGGGCATGAGTCTCCATGCCCAGTATGGTATGTGGTTGCCGGGGATCGAACCCAGGCCCTCCTGCTTGCAAGACAGGCACCGGAACCATTGAGCTAACTCCACAGCCCGAAAGTACTAAAGATTCTTAAGTGAAGAAGGATGGGTCGGGATTGAGGAGCATCAGGTGACATTGGTGACAAAGAATTTTGGAAAAAAATGAAAACCTAACCCAAAGTGAGAAGAACTCCCAGAAATATACTCACATTTTATGCAGCATTCAGCCTAGTTTCTTCTGAATCCAGCCTCCTTTTTCCTAGCTTTTAATATCTTTACGGGTTTTATCTATGATTTTCTTTAGAGTGTAAAAAGGATTGTTTAAAAATATTCTTAGAAAGTAGAGAAGAGGTTTTGAATTTAAAAATTAGATAACTGCGTTAAAATTATTTTTTACATTTGTAAAACTATTTGGAACCAAGATGTTGCTCTAAAGCTCAAGTTATTTTTCTGGAGATTGATTTCAGTTAGTCTTATGGAGGGCTGTCTGGTGTACCATATTTTAAGTAGCTGTGACTTGAAATATGCAATTCACTGTTATTTAAATATTATAACTCTAATATTTTGAAGTCCAATACTTCCTTTTTAGAGTGCACAACTGGGAATTTATAAGTTAACTTTGGTTTTTACAAGATGAGATAAATATAAAGAAGTTTCTTAACACTTAAAGGAACTTTTTTTTAATGTCAGTGAATAGCAGTTGCATAGGTTGGTACTGTTTTATTTTACAAAATAGTCCCCTACTCTGGTATCTTCAAGAATTTTGTCAGGGTTTTTTTGTTTTGTTTTTTGAGATATGGTCTTGCTTTGAAGTTCAGGCTGGCTCTGAACTCACTGTGTAGCCCAGACTGGCCTCGTATTCACGGCAATCCTCCAGCCTCTGCCTCCTGAGTGCTGAGATCACAGATGTGAGCCACCACACCCGGCTCAAGAAAATTTTTGAAGTTTGTATTGAAATGACAAGCAAAGTGGTCAGGATTCAGGCTATTTGCCTTTGTATAGTCTATTAAATTTTTTTTTTTTTTAAGGTTGTTTGAGACAGGGTCTCGCTTTGTGGTTCAGGCTGGCCCTGAGCTCAGCCTCAAACTCACATCACAGAAATCCTCCTGCCTCTGCCCCCCGAGTGCTGGGATTACAGGCGTGAGCCACCACGCCCGGCACTGGTATGTGGTATTGGTTGCCGCTGGGGTGAGTTTCCACACCCAGTATTGTTATGTGGTTACCGGGGATTGAACCCGGGTCCTTGTGCTTGCAAGACAGGCGCCGGAACCACTGAGCTATATCCCCGGCCCTAGTCTATTAAATTTTTGAAAGCATGTTATTAACCTTTTTATTCTAAGTTTAATCTTTATAACTATATACTAATTATTTAAAATTCCTGGTTGGTATGCTGCAAGACATTTTTGGGAAATAGGTATATAACAATAGAAACTTATTCAATATGAAATCCTCACTAAAGCTTAGTACTATAAATATTTTAACAAACTATTGCCAGCAAACAGTTGCAACTGTGGAATTATAACAGAGGCAGTAGCACGGTAGTTCAGAACATGCCCTCTGAATGTAAATTACTCAGGCTTAACTTTGTCATTGTGACTTTTTTTTTTTTTTTTAGGTTTTTTGAGACAGGATCTCGCTTTTGTGGTTCAGGCTAGCCCTGAGCTCAGCCTCAAACTCACATCACAGCAATCCTCCTGCCTCTGCCCCCCGAGTGCTGGGATTACAGGCATGAGCCACCACGCCCAGCACTGTGGTATGTGGTACTGGTTGCTGCTGGGTGTGGGTCTCCACACCCAGTATTGTTATGTGGTTACCGGGGAATCGAACCCGGCCCCTTGCGCTTGCAAGACAGGTGCCGGAACCACTGAGCTAACTCCCCGGCCCTGTCATTGTGACTTTTTGCAAACTGTTTTTAGCTCAATTTCTCCATCTGTAAAATGGAAATAATAATGTGATTTATGGTTTGTCTCTGTGTTATATAACACAATACTCTACTGTACCTAGTACAGTGATAGGGACCCATTAAATAAAATGTGATTTTCAGTTATTAGTAGAGCACTATAGAGTGTCATTGAATTCTAACTTTGTAGGACAAGTAATTGCTTTATCCATATTCCCTAGTTTAGTCACCACACTTTCTTACAGAGAAAGAATTGAACAAATAGCTGGTATAAAAGCCAGAGCCTTATTTCTAAAATTGGCACACAAATATTTTGAAATAATTATTGAGATGATTTTTTCCCCTTGCAATCATTTTTGTCTGTAATTTTGTCTTTTCCTAAACACTTTACTCTTCATGTATCAGGAAGGGAGATTTGAGTAGACCCCAAGAAAAGGAGATAAAAGAAAACCTGACAGTAGCCTTTCAAGTTTAAATTCTGTAGCCCGGGTATAAATACAGGACACATAAGAAAATTCATTCCTTCAAGTGCTGTTTGTCCTATGGGCTCAGTAAAGACAACACCTTCCTGGTAGGGTAGAACAGATGAGCTAGGGAAGATCCATATACGGTAAATGCAGATGTTGGTTTTCTCAAAATTTTCTACCCTAGGCCCCTTCTTCAAAGTAGAAGGCTGAGAAAGTTGCAATAAAAGACTCAGCTGTCGTTTTTAGAGGTGGGGGGACTCCAAGAATAATAAGACCCTGTGTCTTGCTTCCTAAGAAGTGGTGCCCAGGAAAACACGGGTGTTCCCAGAACTGCATCCCATCTTGTGAGGGTTAAGACACTAGTGTGTTGTGATGATTGCACAATCGGACATGATTTTGGTGTATTTGATGTTTCTTATGATCCCCAGACTGGCTTGGGAAAACTTTGTTGTTTCTCTTTTGCAGCAAAGCTGCAAATTCTTTGATACCTTGTCTTGAGAGATAGATTCTAATTTCCCACTCTTGAAAGTAGACTGGCTGGGTGGTTTATTACTAACAGAATGCATCGGAATTGGGGATCTGAGACTTTAAAGGCTAGCTAACAAGAAGTTGTGCATCTTTTGCTTGACTCTCTTAGAATACTCCCTTGTACAGTGGTTGTAAGCAGAAGTCTAATTCCTCTGTTGTAGAGCCCTTCTGGGGAGAGTCTGAGACTACCATTCCAAACTGTGTAGTCATCAGCCAAGTATAGCCAAATGGCCCCTATGCAAGCAAAATCAATCAAATCCTTGAGGATCTGACTTACTCTTTGCGAACATAATAAAATGATTACTGTTGCAAATCATTACATTTTGATTGGTTTTGCTGTAACAAGCTACTGGAACTCATCCCTTCACATACCCTTAAGAGCCTAGAAGTGAAGAAAGGGAGTTAACTTCAATCTGGAGATGCTATGGTCAGGGAAATTCACAAATTGGTTTTCTAGTAAATACTTAGGAACATTGCTATCGATTGTGTTTTATAATTATATAATCCTTGCCTTTGAAAGTCCTCCAGGCGACCTCTGTTTCTAGGTTTTCACAGGAAAATCTCATTCATTTATTTATCTTCAGTAGAAATTAACAGAGACAAAAGTTAACCAAGAAGCAAACTTCAGTATTGCCATGACTGGTGTTCTTCGAGCCCACCAGCATGGCAACTTTGCCAGCTGGGCACTCTCTAAGTCCTACGTATTACCCAGAGAAGGGAGGAGAGGGCACTGAACTTTAATTTTTCACTTGGAAAATCCTCACATGATAGAGTACTTGTTATTTGACTGAAAAATACTTTGAGGTGCCTGTTTGTTACTTGCGACTGGGATAGAATAGAATTTAAGATAAGAATGAAGTACAGTAACAGAGAATTTAAATTATTTTTTAGCCCAGTGGAGTTTCCAGCTTGTGAAATCAGTATGTCCCATGTTAATTAAATAAGTGAAATACAGCCAATAAGTCAGGCAGCATGTACACATATTCTGATGAGCTCATCTCTCCCTGGGCCCCGTTACTCTTTCACAGTGTGAATCGGTTCTTTGCTACGATCAGAAGGCTTGTGTCTCCCTCAGGGCAAGACCAGGAAGGGAAGCTAAATTAGTCACCTTAAGACTGAGCAAAGGAGAAACTCTGATGTCATGTAGGGGAGAGACTTGGCGAAACTATCTCTAGCAGAGAGAAGATCTCTTCAGTGATTACAGCTCTTATGTTGGCCTTTTGTCCATTCAGTATATACTCTTAACTTATAGCAAATTTTAGCTCTTAGGTGACCCCTGAGCTCTTTCTAATACGATCATTCCCCTAGTAAGGACCTTATATTGTATTCTATAGATATGATCACACTATTAATAAGGATGTAATAAGGTTGGTTCTGGTTTTATGCCATAAGTTCTCCAAAGGCTTTTCTTCAGATATCACATTTCATTTATTATGTTGTGACCCTTAGAAATGTTGCTCAAAGTCCTGGGTCCCTGCCTGCTCCCTCCATGTACTGCCTCATGGGTGTGTTCTAGTCTAGTGATGGGGGACATTTTAGAGACAAGTCCCCAAACTGAACCCCAAAACCCACTTATTTGTTAAAAAGTGCTAACATTGCAATTAAACGTGAAAACTGAGGTTTTAGTTTATAAAAACTCATACATTAACATTTTTGTCTTAAAAGAAAACACATTCCGTGGGTTTGCAGTATTCTCTTTTTCTGTAAGATTTGCAGGGCAGTGCATAATCAGAGGGTGAGAAGAGTCCTAGTAAATAAGACAGATAGGTACTGACTTATTTTCCTCTGGGAAACGTGAAGAATCTCAAACTTACGGAATTTCAAATAGTTTGATTTAAAAAAAAATTAGTAGCATTTCTCAATCTTGGTTGCACAATAGAATTACCTGAGGGAGAATTTAAAAATCCGTAAATCTAGACCTTACTAGACCAATAAACTCAGAATCGTTTGATGTGGAACTCAGTAGGTTTTCAAATTTCCAGGCATTTCAGGTGTGTAGTCAAAACTGAAATCTACTGATGTTAGGATGGCACAGGCTGTAATTAAACTTAAAATCTAAAGAGCCAATGTGAAAAGGCATCATGGTGCAGTGCAAAATATTGACTTTTTAGGCAATTAGGTAAAGGAGGTTAGGTTAGTGTTCCTCCTTCAACACCCTGCAGTGCCTTCTTACCGCTTTTGTTTTTTCACATTACTAGGTTACTCTCCCAGGAACTAGTGCCTGTATCTCCTTGAGAAAGCTGCCAGAGGCAGTGCCCTCTGCCGGACCTGGAGATTTGGGAACTTGAACACTGTTAAGGGATGATCATGGAATATAGATGATTTAGCTTCCTCCCTCTAACCAGGATAATTCTGACATGGGATCTATACCTGCATTCTTGAAAAGTCACCAATAGACAAACTCTTTGTTACCGTGCAGGACTAGAAAAATTTGTGGCAGATGCTAATCTATATACAACTTTCTCCATAAAGAAATGGTTCTGTGAAAGAAATATCAGCTTGAATAAACTGGGGGCTTAGTGGTTTAACTACAGGCAACTTACCTCATCATAGTCCCGTCATGCGTGGTTCAGAGACCACAGTATGAAAACTAAACTGTGAGGATCAATAATTTACACCATCTCCAGGGGCCCTTGCAGCGGTGTGCCAAACATATTACCCCTGTAGCTGTACCTTGACCTTGCACCCTGGCTCGGCCTCCTCCTCTGCCCTCTTCCATTTCCAGCTCCTTGTTTTCACCTTGGCCACTGATTCATCTCTGTAACTTATGGGAGTTCACGTGAGTCTTTGTGTCAGGGTCTCCTCGTAGCATGGCAGTTAAGACAGGCCACTGAGGGTAGTGTGGGAAGATAAACCCTGTGCCACTCATTTGGAAGAGCAATTCAGAAAACTGAATGAGTGCAGGGAGGGAATGAGGTTGGGGACTGTCACAGTATGTCGTTACCCAGGGAGCCCAGGCACCATCTGCCTCCATTACTCATATAGTAATAGTGTCCTTTGTTTGCTGTTTCCACGGCCTCTGCTTTGATTAAGTCCCCATGAAATACAGAACAACCCTTCTGCATTTTAGGGTGTAATGTCAGCACCATGATAATGTTTCACTAGAAATGGAGTAGAAATGATAGGATTCTCACAATTTATATACTAAAATTTGCTTTCTGAATATATGTCCATATATATTTATATAGAGTATATGTAGTGAATACACACACACACACACACACACACACATGCACACACACACACACACATACACACACACACACACACATACACACACACACACACATATATTGTGAAAAAATGTCTGTCTATCTGTCTTTATTTGTTTTTTTTTCCCATTAGGGTTTGAGTTTCATAGACTGATTCTAAATTACGTTTGTAAAGACATTTAGACATACCCCAAATATCTGATGGGAAAGTAATAAATATCTCTGACCTGTAGTTGTCTCCCCCTTTAAAGGACCCTTTGAATGAAGAAGGTGAAGCAGACTATTTCTAAATTCCCTTTCTGTTTTAAAATGTTACATTCAACAATAGGTAGCAGATTATATCAGTGAGAGTGTACAGAACATGTCATTCCAGCAGCTATCGTCACTTCTCAAAACAAATTGATGCAAAACACACACATTTTGTGAGAACAATTCTTCAGGAACCTGACCTTTGCCCATTTTTTTTAATGATACGTGTGCTACCCTTAGCTTTGCTTTGGAAATGGGTAACCATAACCATCTAATTGGGTTGATAAGGTCAGCATGCAGGAACCTTGGAAAGAGAAGGGATAATATTTGTGAGCGCGTGTATTTGCCTTGACATGCTTTTTGTCATGTTTATTGTTCTTCAGCGATTAGCCTGCTGTATATGCTATTTTACTAACGCTCTGTCATTGACAGGGTTTTCCAAAGTAATTTGAAAACAAGGGAAAATATAATTATTGGAGGGTGCTTTTGCAAGAGGTGGATATATTTATAAAATTAAATAGTAATGTAATAACACCGTACTCTCAAGACAGAGTTGGCTAGTTTACCTAATTTGAAGGGAGGGTTTCCAATTCGGTATGAATTATTTTCTCCTTCATTTTCAGTAAGCATGGAAATTATGCTATTATTTTATGGATCAAGAAAATTGACGAAAGAAGATATAAATTGGGTCAGCTTAACAATTTGGCACATCTAGCTTTCAAACAAGTCTGAAAGGTTTAAATGTTTTGTAGACTCTGCACAGCCCTTATCTAGGCAGAAATCTGGATGTCACAATTGTACCACACTGACACACGATAGAAAATGGGCTCTAGCTCATTCCTTTTTGTCCTCTGTTTCTGAGTTTCAAAGAATAACTTTCAAAATGATGAATGACAGAGAGCTAGGATATATTTATAGCACTTTCTTGATTATTGTTTAGAGTTTTCTTAATTTTTCTCTGAAATATGATATAATAGGAAAGGCCATAACTTTAATGAAGTATACAACTCAGGAATTTTTATGCAAATGTATAATTTTGTAACCACAACCTGGACCAGATTATGAGACAAGGCTTTAAAACATTTTCTCTTGTCCATTCAACATTAATTTTCCTCCATTTACAGCTTATGGTCAATCTATCCTCATAGTTTGCTTTTTCCTGCTTTTGTACTTTACGGAAATGAAATCATGCATTATGTCTGGCTTTGTGTACTCAACATTATGTTATTATATTCATGAGATGTATCTCTATTCTTGCCTTTGGTAAAGAATTGTTCCTTCAAAAAACTGAAGTGGGAGTGTTCTCCTATATGGATATACCTACTTTTGATGGATGTTTGTTTTATTTTTTATTTTTCAGTTATTACAAAGATATATTATGATTGTTGAGAGGTAAATTTACTTGGTTCTTTAGCAGCTATAGCTAGAATCAAGAATACTGGGTCATGAGGCAATAGAACTCAGCTCTAGGAATCGCTGCCAAGGGTTTTCCAGAGTGGTGGACTAACTTTTGTCCCCACCAGTAATGTGTGAGATTCTGAGTACCTTACTTCTGTGTCCATTTTTTGATATTGTCAGTTTTTAATTTTAGTCAATTTGTATGTGATAGTGACTCATATTTTGTTGTTTTCTGTAATAAATATATTGAATACCTTATATATTCATTGATCTTTTTAGAAACCCTTTTTATGAAATAATGTACATGTCAAAAATATCTTCTTCCAATGTGTGGCCTGTTTTTCTTTATTACTGTTTATTATCTCTCTCCCTTTCACTGTCTTTTGTTCCCTCTCCCTCTTTCCATCGTAGGGATTGAACTCAGGGCCTGGTACCTATGCACCAGACACAACTGCTTTGTTCTGCCACTAAGCTAAACTCCCAACCTGAAGGGAAATTTTTTTTTTTTTTTTTTTTTTTTTTTTTTT